>VXAA01001760.1:16469-74766 GCA_013399115.1 Anseranas semipalmata | reverse complement strand
AGGTGGGCGACCAGCAGCAGCAGCAGGAAGAAGAGGAGGAGGAGGAGGACGGGGAGGAGGGAGGGAGCAGGTGCGGGCGAGCCTGTGCGCACCGCCCCGGCTACCTCCCTCCTTCCCCCCCAGCGCCGGGCCCGCCCCGCCGCCGCCTCGCCCGGGCCTGGGCGGTCGTGCCCCGGGTGTCAGGGGACCTGCCCCGCTCACCCCGCCTGGGGGCGGCGGGTGAGGGACGTTTCTCCCTGTCAAAAGAGCTCAAGGCGCCGTACTCGCCAGACCGGGAGGCTTGAAAAGAAGCCTCCGTGCCGTGGCCGGGCAGGGTTGTGCCCGCAGCTGCCTCACGGGGCTGGCTGGGGCGGCCCGGTGACCGTGTGGGTGCACACGGGGGTGTTTTGATGTAGGGGTGCAGCCGTGTGAGCTTGCAAGGTGCTGCTCCAGGGTGGTGGGGTCCTGCCGGGTCCTCTTGGGAGGGTCTCGGGCTGGGCTGGCCTCCAGCTTCCAGGGCACTGCACTGAGTGTTTGCTCTGGATTGCAAAACTGCCCATTCAGAAGTCCTGAGTTGGTTCCACCCAGGTTTATGTGGTTATTTCCTCATGCCAATTTGAAAAAGGTGGTTATTTACCTTCTGGTTATAGATATTTGAGGCTTCAAAATTACGAGGTTGCATTTTTTTCTAAGGAGCCTGTTGGGTTTACCCATTCAAAATACTGAAAACATTTCCATGCATCTGCTTTTCGTTCAACCATGCACAATTACTTAAATTCCAGTAGTGTAAAGTGTTTGTTTGGTATAAAAGTTTTGGGTAGATATGGGTCTAGAAAGGTACATGTTCATCAGACCACATATAATGTATTTTCTCATGCTTCTTAGTATAAATACGTTTTCCAGATGAAGGATGCAGCATCACCCAGCATTTTTGTTATTTTTCCCTCTGTGGCTTGGGACAGAATCACAGAAGGGACCTCAAAAGATCATCAGGTCCAACCTTCTGTGGGAAAAGGGAGCCTCAATGAGATTATCTAGCACCCTCTAGTTGCATCCTCAAAACCTCCAGTGATGGGGGTTCTACCACATCCCTGGAGAGGCTGTTCCAGTGATTGATCTCACTGTAAAAAATTTCCTTTATCAAACAAAACTCCTCACAGTGCAGCTTGTGCCTGTTGCCCCTTCTCCGTGTGGTTTCTTGTGAAGAGCGAGCCTTCATCCTCTTCATAGCTACCCTTTAAGTATTGGAATACTGTGGTGAAGTCCCCCCTCACTCTTTTCTTCTCCAGGGTGAAAAGATCTAATTCCATCAGTCTTTCCTCATAGGGCAGGTTCTCCTGCCCTTTGATCTTCTTCATGGCCTCCCTTGGACCCTCTCTTTGTCTTTTTTGAATTGCAGAATCAGAACTGGACTGCGTGCAGACTGACAAGCAGTGAGCAGAGTGGGATGATCACATTTCTATCTCTGCAAGCAATACCCCCGCAGAAGCAGCTCAGGATCTGATTTGCCTTCGTTGCTGCAGTGGCACCTACTTATGTTCAGCTTGTTGTCCACCAGCACCCACAGGTCCCTTTCAGCAAGGCAGCTCCCCAGCCACACAGATCCGAGCCTGTATCTTTGGTTATGTCAGCCCAGGTGCAGGACCTTGCACTTGTCTTCGTTAAGCTTCATACAGTTCTTGCTTGCCCACTCTTCCAGCCAGTCCAGACCTCTCTGTAAGATGGCTCTCCCTTGCCTCACCACCCAGTTTAGTGTCTTCAGGAAACTTGGTGAGGTTGCTGTAAAACCCACCATCCAGATCACTTATGAAGATGTTGAACAGCATAGACCCCAGTACTGAGCCCTGGGGGACCCTACCTGTGACAGGCCGCCCGCCTGGGTAAAAAACATTGATCACCACCCTCTGAGTGCAGCCTGTTAGCCAAATTCCTGCCTATCTCACAGACCACCCATCCAATCTGTACCTTGCCAGTTTGTCTAGGAGAAGGCTGTCAGAAACAGTGCTGAGCGCTTTGGTGAAGTCCAGGTAAACAATACCCACTGCTTTCCCCATGTCGACAGAAGATGTTGTTTGGTTCTAGAAGGTGATGAGGTTAGTCAGGCATGATTTGCCTTTGGTAAGTCTATGTTGGCTTTTCACAAGCACTTGCTATATTTGGTTTGTAGTTGTTTCTAGGAGGACTCGTTCTATTACTTTTTAGAGTTTTACTTTTCCGATGACAAGAAACACCTTAGCCTGAGATGCCTGTACTCCCCACCCCAATCTAAAATCTACGTGGGGAAGCAGTCAGCTCCTCTAAACACATCTCATCTGTGCGTAGAGCATACCTAGTACGTAAGTAGGATTGGGATACTTCTAAAATGCAGTAATAGCAGCTCAGCTTTTAAATCATGGCTGCTAGAGAAGAAGGAAGCAACAATTTGTATTTTTTCTTGTGCTCTTTCCTCATTGCCACACCCCTTCTGGCTGGATGCCTCTTCCACTTTTAAGAAGTAGGAGATGTAGGATTAAATCCCCGTTAGGCTAAGGGAGGCACTGAGCCTGGCCTCTTCTCTTTTCCGAGTGCTTTAACCTATCGGTTATCAGATGAGAAGAGGAATATCTCTTGTTCCTCCTCTAGACATATTTTAGAAATGAACATTGTGTCCCATTCATTTATCTTCAGGGAAGGATTCCAGGCTCTGGAGGCACATGCCTACAGGTCCTGACTTGGGTGTGTTTTGGAAGGGAATAGGATTCAGACTTGTGTCTAATTGATGAGGTGTAGGTGGTTCTTTCTTGGGGCTGCGTTCTGGAGACCATATGTCCAATTAACTTCACAGTCTGGCCCTAAATCTGTTGAGATTGCCCTGCGCAGGGAGAAATCTGAGTGGGTGGAAAACTGGGTTGAGCAGTTTATGATTTGGAACAAGAAACATGATTATCCTGTCTTATACAGAGGAAGTACAAATAACACTTGGTCATAAACATTTCCATCTTTATTGTCTTAATTGTCTTACATTTATTAATCTGTGTGAACTCCAGCAGCAATGGATTTTGCTGATGATTACATACCATGTACAGTCATTTTTTTTTTGCTTGTAAATACCATTCATTTTAACCTGCACTTTCCTTTTAACACTGATACTCTTGACTTCTAGTAGGTTTTCACAGTAGAGTCTAAATTTCACTGTTAGATATATGTATACACAAATAGTCTTAAAGCAGATTTATAGCAATGCTTTTTCATAAATCCCAATCTTCTAAATGAAAGTAGCTGTTTAAATTATTATTACTATGTTTGGGCAGTATACATTACAATGCCATAAGTGATTTTTTTATATACTGATTTGGATACTGTTTGAATCTTTTAAAACTGTGAATTCTGTAAGAGATCACTATCAGGATTACATTTTTAAGTTTCCATGGCAAATACATCCATTTGTGTTGGACAGCTGTCTTAATAGCATTTTTATGTAAATAATTGCATCTGGGCATGTTACAGGACAAACTAATGATGCGTCTTCAAGTCCACTACAGTCAACAAATAGACAGAAGTATATTGATTCACTCTACATAGGAAGGTCTGTTTATACAACCAAAGGGACTAAAACTTCTCTTAATTAAAATATTAAATAAAGTCCAAACTTCCCCTTGGTGTTCTTGAAGTGCTTATTGCAGCCTAATGTAAAGTTGGGATTGTCACAGAACTGCAACATCACTTTCTGTCATTTTTAGCTGATAAGAATTATCTGCAAGGAGAGGAGATAGAAATGAAATCAATTAAAATTCCAGCATTTAAAAAGCCCAGGTGTATGTAAGTTAGTACACATGGCAAGTCAGTAGTTAGTGCAGTGAAAACACCAGTAGAGAGGAACTTGTTTACAAGTGTGTAGATTGGTGATAGTTACTGAGTCATTTTTCAAAACTAAGAGAGAATCTTTACATTTATTTAGCTGGACTTCCTGTGGAGTATTTTGTTGAGAAAGTTAAACAAATAATCTCCAAGATGAAACACGTGTCACAGGGTGAATTAATCAATTGATGATTTAAATTCCAAGTATAGTGATGTAATATGTGTATATCTTTAATATATACTGAACTAAAAATATCTGGTTCTGAATGCCTTAATCCTCCCCCTCCACGAAGTGACCAACCATTAGAAAAATGCATTAAATTATGAAAATCTGTAGTCAGCTATTACCCATCACATATAAGTGGTAGGGGTTAGAAGAGAGAAATTAATATTTTGAAAAAACATACACATCATGCTGGATATGAAAATTACTTATATAGCAGTCCTATGTAGCAAGATTCAGACTACCTTTTGTGATGTACAGCATTATACTTCTGGAAGAGCTGAATATTTTTAAACATACTAGGGTAGTAGGTGGAAGTAACGTCAATATAAGAATTCATGGTCTTCAACAGCTTATCTGAGTGTGTTATCACAAGCACCTCTGGAAGCAGATGTAACTCTGCTAATCTCATGTCTTGCATTGCAGTGTGCACAAGGGTGGTCTGCCAAAATGGTCAGTGTGGTAGAAAATTTTAAAACCCATAAATGACGGTAACCTGGTTGTCTACTCAGGTGGCCCTGTTTACTCACAAGCAGACCCACATGAACAGATCTTGTTAAGCCAGAGCAGAGTTGAGCAAGGTTTTGATGGTAGTATCAGGACCTGATTTTTTCTTCCGGTTATTTTCTTGATCTGGAGGAAGTTGCCCCCAAAAGCCGTCAGTGTTTCCTTTAGATTTGCAAAGCTATTCTTTCTTAAGAAAGAATACATACTTTCATAATCCCATAGTTAGTTATGTACCAAAACCAGAAAGCCAGAAGTTGATTGTATAAAATGCAGACTGTTTTGTTTATGGATTAATTCATTTAAAATGCTCCTGGAAATTACATGCAGGATTCTGATCTCATACTGGTAGAAACTTGAAGTCATTCCCCTTTAGCCAGTGAAATTAAATTGGCATAAAACTGTTTTGCATAAGATGAATGACAGGGAAACCCTTTGGCATCTTTTGTGTAGTGTATTTGCCCAGTGGTAACAGAACTTCAGGGTCATGTTTGGACCAGTGAATATTATGAATTGGTGTGCAAATACCGCATTGTTGAGGTTTCTTGAGAGGCAGCCTAACAATTTTTATTTTAACATGCAGGGCCAGGCTTTTGATTACATACTGGCACTTTCTGCATCATCTGACTGACTAAAGGAAAAGTAATTGTTGAGATCACTTGCCTGATCCAGTAAGACTGTGCTTAGGATTCTTGCTGAAAAGAGGAGATGAAGACAAATGTGCCACCTGTTTGGTCCACCAGTCCCAGCGATGGCTGGTTACCAAATCAGTCCCTAGAGTAGCTTAAAACAGTCTCAGAGCTGCTCTCGGAGTGATTTCTGGCTGGCTTGTAAGACCATGGTGGTACTCTGGCTATGCCTCTTCCCACAGAAGTGTCTTCTCTGCCCAGGGCTGAGAGAAGGAAGGCATTGATCTGGCTACCTTGGCTCTCCATGGTCCCTGGATGCCTCTGAAAGGAGGGAATCCTTGGCTGGCCAGTTAAGGGAGTTTGAGGGTCCTTTCACACAGACGTGACACAGCTGAGAGGCTGGCATGGAGCCAGAGACCCTCCTTGGTGGAATATGCTGGTGTTACTTGGAACAGAATTATGTCTCTGGCCTGCTCCTGTAACATCATTTCCGTGTTCCTAAGGATGCCAGAACTTAATTTGTTTGACTTGGTGGCACTGCAGTTCTCTAGTAGCATAGCAGTCTGTATAACATGCAGTTAAGGGGCCAATTCTCCTTTTGTTTACACTGAGAAATTCCTATTAGGTGTGTGAGGGTGCAGCAAAGACAAAAAGTGCAAAATCTCATCACTAGTAGAAAAGAGGATCCTGAACTCACATGGTACAGGAGGCTGGGTTGGTAGGGAGTGACATGACAAAGCAGAGCAAAGTTACCACCAGCTGGGAAAATGCTGCAAGAAGTCCGTCTGCTTCTCTGAGCATAGGTTAGCCAGCAGGGAAAATGGGTTGCATGGACATTCCCAGCAGGGAACGTGAAAGTCTCAGAGGTACAACCTGGAACATATCATGCTTGTAGATGAGGGATGAGTAAGTTGCACTGGTTAAGACAGAATTGCGCAGGGAAACTGGTAGATGGACTGCACATCAGCAATACTTACTGTTTTTTCTCCCTGTCGCCCTCCAGCTCCATGGTGTAAAAGAGGAGCAGTTCAGCTGGTTGCAGAAGAACCCAGGTTTGGCAGCACAGGCTGCAGGATGTCATCTAAGTGCTGCCAATGCAGGATGCAGCACAGCACCGTGCCACTAGGGCTGCTGATAGCATGGGGCTCTTCTCACTTGTCATCAGCCAGAGCTTGATGTACTAATCTTTAATCATAACACGTTGGCCTCTGATCTTATCTCGCTGGTTAGGAGTATGTATCTAGTGTTTTGATGAACTATCCATGCTGACAGGGAGTCACTTTTTTTCCCTAGTTGCAGTTTGTTTGCTTTTTGGGGACTGTTTGTTTTATTGAGCAAATTCCTGGCTAAAAATCCAATAGAAGGCAAAGGATAAATAGGCAAAAGACAAAGGTAGCTTCATTTTTTGATGAATGAGTTCAGGAGGGAGAAGCAGGGAGAGAAATCAAGCACGGCATTGCTAGCTGGTCAATGGAAGCGATTGCCCCTCTCTACTCTGCACTGGCACAGCCTCACCTCGAGTACTGTGTGCAGTTTTGGGCACCACCGTATAAAAAGGACATAAAACTATTAGAGAGTGTCCAAAGGAGGGCTACAAAGATGCTGAAAGGTCTAGAGGGCAAGACGCATGAGGAGCAGCTGAAGTCACCTGGTTTGTTCAGCCTAGAGAAGAGCAGACTGAGGGGAGGCCTCATGGCGGCCTGCAGCTTCCTCACGAGGGGAGCGGAGGGGCAGGCGCTGAGCTCTGCTCTCTGGTGACAGCGACAGGACCCGAGGGAACGGCATGGAGCTGTGACAGGGGAGGTTCAGGCTGGGTGTTAGGAAAAGGTTCTGCATTGAGAGGGTGGCTGGGCACTGGAACAGGCTCCCCAGGGAAGTGGTCATGGCACCAAGCCTGTCAGAGTTCGAGAAACATTTGGACAACGCTCTCAGACATATGGTCTAATTTTTGGGTGGTCAGGAGCCAGGAGTTGGACTTGATGATCCTTGTGGGTCCCTTCCAACTTGGATATTCTATGATTCTATGAAAGTAAAATATGCTTGTATACAAATGCTCTGTAATGTTTTGAAATAGCATAAAAACATTTGCAAAAGGAGCAAGCCTTTAGATTTCAAAAGATGGTGAGTTTATTCAATTGTAAGTAAAAAGGATTAGTCTTAGTGTAAGATAAGGCCACATAATTAGGCCTTATCTGATGACTGTTAGTAGAATGGTAAACATAACTATTTGAATGTAATTACAGGCACCATTAAGTAAATCATAAGTAACCTCTGTATATTTATAGTTAGCTTCAGTTTGCTTAAAACAGTAGGGTCTTATTCTATTAGCATCTGTTGCTACTTAAATTAACTACTGGAGTTATAAGGCTGAGAGGGAGCTCTTCAAGCACTGTATAATGGGCAGACCCACAATCCTTTTACTGGCCATGCTTCCTCTCAAAACTGTCTTTGACCCTGGCATCCAGGAATCTTACACCTCTGGTGTTTATGAGCTTTCTTTTGGTACTTCAAGCTGCGCGTATGCCAGTGTAACTGGGCTGCTGCCAAATGAAGTGATCCTGTTCCCCCAGCCATGGTTTACCTCTGCCTCCCTTGCATCAGAGCTAGTGTAAATGAGGGTACAGAGTGGATCAGACCAAGACAAAACTGTCCTTTTTTCTCTTTGATTGATTAGGCTTGTGCTGAGATTGATTAATTTTCAGTACTAACAAATCGGTTTAAAAATGAACACAAAATTTATGAGCTGAAAATATTGCTGTGTTCTGTCTTCTTTATGGAATATACCAAACATGGACTTTAATTCTCTTTTAAGATGATAAATGGAAAACCATTATCATGATTTTTTTTTAAGGTTTTCTGAAAAAAAAAAACCACAAATAAGAAATGCTGATGCACCCAGCTGCTAGAAGCCTTCACATGATGAGCCATGCTTCTGCACCTCTAAACATTGTGCTGTTATAAACATACTAAATAAAGAGAATATTGATTTCAGCATGAAATTCAAATTGTTCATAAAGAGGAGTTTAAACATATAGGTGATATATGTATAGGTGATTTTAGTGAAATTAGTATCTGGAATTTATTTTAGTGAGACAAATTTACAGTGTTTTACATCCTGGAAAACTCCAGGGGTCTCAGTAGAGATAAATGGGACGTAATATGTCAGCATTTGTCTCATTTTTTGGTTCTCAGGGGAAGCACAAATACATGTTCTGTCACCTTGAATTTTATGAGCTTGTCTGTCCACTGAAATGATATACTCCCATAGGGCACTCACGTGTTTGCAGGAGCTTACGTAACACGAACCCTACTTCTAATGCACAATTTTCAGATGTCAGATTGAGAAATGCTGCCCACTAATGTGCTTACATCATCTGAAAACTAGCCCTGATACTGATGGCAGGTTCCAAATAGTAGCTGTTTCTGATTCACCCAAGCGCTGAAGCAACATCAGAAGTTAGCATAACACGTGAGAACAATATCTTTATTTCAAAACACACTGTGAGTTTGGGAAAATCTGTGGTTACTCCCGTGTGCATAAGGATTCCACTCTGGGGAAATTGCTGGAGGAATCTCATCTGCAAATGCAATGAACTGACAAGTATTAATAAGCAGGGAATTACTGTGAATATATTTCTTCAGGCCTATCTCAACTACTCAATTCCTACTGAGCTCAGCATCAGGTTCCTACTGAACCCAGCCTCAGGTTCTTACACAATGTTTTGGTAAGTTTAGGCATTTGATCAAGTAGGTCTTGATTCATAGGAAAACAAACAGGGTCGAGGATTTTTTTCTTCCTTCTTTCATAAATCCTAAACTAGTTACACTGCATTCCTGTTAGCCTGGCGTCCTTCATGAAGAAATAAGTATTACACACAGTATTTATGCAATTTTTGAATAGAAAACAATCTGTAGTTCTATTAGCATCCTTTAACTTATGATTCATAAAGGAAGGTGAAGTGTTTTGTGCTGTCCTCACACTGAGACACACTGTGCTAAGATGTGGTTCAGACTATGAAAAATAAGTTAAAGACCAACTATCTCACTTTCACTGTATGATTTTTAATGAGACAACCACAGCAGTTACTCACCCAGATAATGCTAATGAATATTTTAGTTTGTTCACAGCTGCTAATATCTGTCTCCTGTTCATCAGTGCCTGACTTCGTGCTTTTTTTCCTGTCATCTTTCTACTTCTTGTACATGCTCCACCATTATTGTGGGTGTTGTCATTTTTACAGTAAGTAACTACTCAGAGTGGACTTGTACATTGTTCTCGGAGATTCTGAATGAGGGGAGGGAAAGGAAAGATGAATTAGCTACCAGGAAAATTTTGTGGTTTATTTACAAGACAGTAATTGAAAACCAAAACCAAATGAACTTAAAAGAGCAGCCTCCCTGCACATCTCTGATTCTAAACAAAGTAATTCTTCTACTCTGGAATCTGATTTGGGATAGGATCTTATGTTCACATACCCTTCTGAGTGTTTACAGTGTGTAGCAGTGCATTTCAAATACTTGCCTTTCCATTTTCTGCCTACCAGTAATTTTGTGGAGCTGTTTAAATAGCTTAAATTTTAATCCACAGGTATTTAGAGGAAGGAGGAATCAGTGGTCAAAAAACACAGCTCATTAATTTTACATAATAGCAAAAGAATAAATAGGTCAGTATTCTGTGCATTATTTTACTAATAGAATAGTCTAATTGCTCTGAAGTTAATGTTTATATGGTACTTTGAAAATGTAATTTGTTGTACTGGACTAATGTAGTGTTCATACACTTCTACATTTAGCTATATTCTACTTGGAAAGAAATTATTAACCTAGCATGAAGTCCTTGGGGTTTCTGGTGCACAGTGAAAAAAAAACAGGTGGGATTTGTCTGACCAAGTGCCTATGTGTATCTCTGAGCTATCTGGCTAGACCCCCACTACAAATGGGGAAAGAAACAGCCACATTTGAAGAACAACTTTTTTTTGTACTAACGTAGATAAAAATAGATCATGAATCATTTGTGTCTGCTCTGTGGAGTTTATAGTGACTGCACCTGATGTGGACATTTACCTTGCAGATTCTTAAATTTAGGTGAGAAAAAATGCCTGGACCAAACTAGTTCAGTGTTTTCTGCAGTGATTTGAAAGAAGACAGAGGAGCTGCTTAAAATGAGTCAAATAGCACTCCAGGCTAGTTGATTGAAAGAACTGACTCAATGTAACTTGAAAAGACTGTATATGCCATGTGCATAAATACCTGGTTCCAAGTATGTTTGGCGTGGTGAATGAAAAATGATGTTGTGATGATCTTTTTCTTTGCCCTCAAAGTCTGTGCTTTTCTTTCTGTCAAAGCCTAGCAGGCTAAGTTCCTAGAGCAAACACATTCAGGCTTGATGCTGTATCAGGCCTGCCCTGGCTTCCTCCCAGAGATTTCTGAGCTTCCCAGCCTCTCGTGTCCGTCAGCTGTGCGGGTGGTATCTCGGAAATGGTTGCACATTCTGTGGTAAGGTAAACACTAAGCAAATATAAGACCTTCCTTCTTGGATCTATAGCAGACACAAAACTCTCTCCAGCCTCCCCGACACGCATTCAACTGATTGTCTTCTGCCTAGAGTCTTCCTAGCCCCACAGAAGCAGTTGTGATCAGCAGGTGATCAGAGGATTCCACATCTGTCCGCATTCTGGGTACTTTACCTCAAATGTAAACAACCTCTTTCCTCCCAGTACTTCTTTCCATGTCCCAGTCTGGCTCTTCTCTAGAAAATCCTTTCAGATTTTTGCTAACCTTACCAGCGAAAAAAACTAAAACATCTTTGTTAGTGTAAGATTGTGCTGTGTTCCTGCAGGACTTTCTCCAGCTCCTCCCCCCAGAACTGGTCTCCTGGATGGACCAATGCAGGGCTGAGCTTCTGAGGCACTCTCTTTAACTTTTTCCAAATTTCTCCTGACTAAACTCTGCTGTTTTATTTTTGTTTGTTTGTTTGTTTGTTTGTTTTTGCTGAGACGTACAAGCAGCTAGCCCTCACTTCCAGCTTTTCTAGTCCATTGGAATAGGAACTGGCTGATACTGTTGTCCATGCACGGAGAAAATTACCTGACTGCAATGACCAAAAGAGGATGAATATAGGGACTGGTAATAGAATATGCAATCTGACATCTCTGCGTTACAAATCAGAACCATGTGTTGGGAGGAACCACAGCCTGAATTCTCAGATGTTGACAAGTTATATGTAATTAGAACAACTAAGGAGGATAAGCAAGGATACCTATCTTATTCCATAACCTTCCATCTCTGTGGTTCCTCTGCTTCCCAAACTCCTATAGCTACTTGGATAGTTTGATGTAGAGTTGTTCTGCTATTATTATTATTATTATTATTATTATTATTATTATTATTATTATTATTTTTAGACTGCTCTTATTTTCTCTTTGATGAGAGTCTTTTAGTGGCATGGCATGATATGGCATGTACAGTCACTATCATCTGTCACACACTGTCCTGTGCAAGGAGAAAATCATACGCAGTGCAGTCATATACATTCCTTGCATAAACTTTAATATGTCCAGTGATATGTGCCTACCCTGGAAAATGTTCATATCTGAGAAAGCAGGAATGAAAAAGTGTGCCTTTCACACACTTATGTGTGATTGTAATTGTCCTTGTTTCTGAAGAAAATGTATTTGTACTTCTTCAGGCACTGACAAAGCTCTGTCTCTTGCATATGTGAACTTGCGGGAAGCTCTGAGGTTCCTGAGTTATTGAATTCAGATTTCTTCTTGGATCTGCTGACAGCCTTTCAGATTTCCTCAGACAAGCTTTTAAGCGTTTTCAAGACGTAGAAACTGGCTCACAGTGGGAAACAAATTCCTCAGTTCACATGCTAAACATCCGCCAACTCTGTATTCATATTTTTCTGCAGCGTTTTACTTAATCTTCTCCTGACTGACTGATCATCATTGTTGCTCCTCCACCCTCCACATGGTATAGTGTCCCACGTGCTCAGGGAATGTTGTGGGGCAACTGATACAAAGACTTCTATTGTGTGAAGTTGGGAAAATTAGCATCTCTTGCTGGACAATACTCCACTGAGAGGTTAATAAGATAGCAAAGGCTTTAAAAATCTAGTAAGGGGGAAAAATGAACAGAGGATTCATGACTGAAATCTTTTTCCCAAAAGACATTACTTACATTTATTATACTCTTAAGGATTAAACTATGTCTGAAACCAAATAAGACCAAATAATTGGCATCTGTCTACTTTTACAAAGTTATGCCTGTTTTGTAAAACACATAAGACTAATGCAGCCATTATCTGGATGGAGAGGGAAGATATGTAGTGAAATTAAAGTACGTTGTGTGAAAGGGTCACGGCTCTGCAGATGGGCCCATGCTGTACTGCATCATGCTAATAGGGAGCAACAGCTGCTTTACTACCCCAACATCAGGAGATCTGCTCTTGTTTATGCATAGGACTTCTATGGGATTTAAGTATAGGTGTAGCATGGAGGATGTTATGGGTCTTACGGATTCAGAACTCAAAAAAGCACATGATCATGCATGCTTCCCAGCCACGGAGATCTCTGTGAAGTTAACTACTCTGCTTTGGTAGGCCGCTGCTTCTTTCTGCAAAACAGGGCGATGCAAGTTCCTGGTCCCACCCATCTAATGAAAAACAAATGAAACTTTTCCTCCCTGTGTTGAAATATCAGCGTGGAGAAACCTTTCCAGGCCCGGGGAGGGTGGGGTGGCAGGCAGCAGCAGTGTGTGCTGTGTGCCGCAGGTAGGCCGAGTTCACAGAATACTTTTACGATTTGCTGTTCTCCCCTCCCACACAAGCATAAAAACAACCCAGATTAAGCTACTGCTTTGATCTTCCTCATTCTTTCTTACACATGTTGAGTAGGTTAAGTATGACTTCAATAAAAAAAAAGAAAAAAGAAATGGCAATTCATGGCTTTTCTACCTGTGCAAATGTGTTAGTGAGGCAATCTAGAACAATGCCTTCCAACATAACCATAAGCTGATCGCTTTCTCTGTGACACATATACTATTTTCATCATCACACAGTGTCAAATTGCATATCTTAATAACTGTTTCATCTGGTTATATATGCAGCTATAATGTACCATTCATATGAAACTAAATAGAGGTGCCTGTATATTCTTGTGGCTGTGGTCAAGAATGTGGCACACCATTGCTTTAGGTACTAAATATTAAAAAAAAAAAAAAAGTGATTGAGCACATTAAAGGCAGTGAAAGAAGTGGGTCTGCTTAATGCCCATGTGAGGTTGCTTGGAATACTTGAGGAAAATATATTCCTAATGGTATATATTTATTCTGTAATCTTTTTTTATTAGAATTATTTTTCAAAACATTATATTTATCATCAGTATCTGCAGCTCTTGTGCATTCTACACATAGAGCAAGCAGGAGGTTAATGCTTGCACTGAGGTGACAATCTACAGAACATAGGAAATCATAAAATTCTGATTCTCTAAGAGCAGGAAGAACACTGAAGTATTCCTGGTATGATGTAGCAAGATCTTAGACAGCTGTCTTATGTTCACTGTTCATCTACAAGCAGATGTATCAGGAGACTGGCATGGCTGAACAGGGAGCTCATGGTGGAATTCCAAAGCAAGAGGAGATGGAAGCAGGGATGGGATACAGTGGAAGAATTTAGAAATGTTACTTTATATAGTATATAGGGGTAACATCAGGAAATCCAAAGCTTAGATGAAGTTGAGACTTGCCAAGGATGTTAAGGGCAACAAGAAGAGCTTCTACCACTATGTCAGTAGGAAAAGGCCGAGCAAAGAAAATGTCGCTGAATGGAGCAGGTGATGTAGCTGACAGCAGACAGATAAAACTGAAGCATTCAATGGTTTCTTTGATTTCTTTACCAACAAGTTATCCCATTCCTCCGTAGGGAAAGTGTTCAAAGAGAACTACCAGCAATAGATGAGGATTCAGTCAGGGATTGCTTGAGAGAGTTTGACCAGAAAACTCCATGGGACCAGACAGACCACATCCAAGGTGCTGAGGGAACTGATCGCAAGGCCACTCTATCACTTTGGAAAGGTTATGGTGAATATGGAAGGTTCCTAATAACTGGAGTAGGCAAATGTTGCACCCATCTTCAAAAACACCAAAAGATAATCTGGAGAACTATAAACTGACCAGCATCACATTGGTCCCTGTGGAACTTAATAGAGGGACTCCTCTTGAAGCACATTTCTGGGCATATGAATGAGGAGAGGCTGACTGGGAACAATCAGCATGGATTTACTAAAGGTAAATCATGCCTGGCCAGCCTGTTTTCTTTCTGTGATAAAATGACTGAATTTGTGGATGAGCAGTGGAGAGCAGTGGATGTAATTGATTTCAACTTTAGCAAGGCTTTTGACACTGTGTCTCCAACAATATTCTTGTATCTGAGTTAGGACATTATGGTCTGGATAGGTGGGCAACTGGATAGGTAAAAAATGTTTAGGTGGTTGGGCTCAGAGGACAATGGTTGTACTCTACCCAAAGGACAAGAGGTGTGCTACAGGAGCCTATGTACTGGAACTGTTGTATTTAGCATCTTTGTTAATTACATGGATGGCGGCCTGCAGCTTCCTCACAACGGGGAGCAGACGGGCAGGCGCTTGTCTCTTCTCTCTGGTGACCAGNGTACTCTGCACAAAGGACAAGTGGAGTCCTGCGGGGGTCTGTATACTGGAACTGTCCTGTTTCACATGAATTTTATACATTTATCAAGTTTATCGGTTACCTGGAGGAAGTACTGATGTCCGCTTCCATCAGGTTTGCAGATGACACCAAATTGGAGGGAACGGTCAATACACTCACAGGCAGGGCTGCCATACAGAGGGACCCAGGCTGGCTAGAGGACTGACAGGAACCTTATAAAATCCAGCGAGGACAAATGCAAAGTTTCCTTCAGCTGGTAAGGCAGAGCCCCCTGCACCGATAGAGGCGGGGGCTGACTGACTTTACTGAGAAGGCCCTTGGGAGCCCTGGTAGACAGCACTGCCCATGAGACAGAGTGTGCCCTGGCAGCAAAGAAGGCTCAGCATCCTGGGCTGTGCTAGCAGGAGCACCGCCAGGAGATTGAGGAAGGGATTATCCTTCCACCCAGAACTTGTTAGACCACATCTAGACACTGTATCCTTTTAAGCCCCCCCAGAACAGGAAAGACATGGAAAAATTGGAGCAAGTTCAGCTGAGGGCTCCCAGGATGGTGCAGAGGAGCTAAAGAAACTAGATTTGTTCAGCCTGGAGAAGTGGCTTTAGGTGAACCTGATAGCTGCCTGCCAGGACCTATAGGAGGGTTTCAGGAAGATAAAACCAGGCTCTTCACAGTGGGGAGGACAAGTCTGGTGGGAGGACAAGTAACAAAGGGCATAAATTGAAGTAAGAAAGGTTCAGACTGGGTATAAGGAACAGAAAAACATGGGAAAACATAATACTGGGTAATAATTAGGTAAATGGTTTAGGTACCCTGCTCTTACAGACCATAAATCCTGAATAGTCTGACACCATTTCCTATGCTCCTGTCTCCATCCACTTCATGTAGAAACCTGAGGTACTTTACCTACCACAGTGAATTTCCATTGGCTAGCAGTGAATCGTGTGATCTAGCCCAAATTCTTAATTATAACAGGCATGTTTTTCCAGCTATAATCTTTGAGTTAGTGCTAGCTCAAGTTTGTGTCTACATGGTGCAGAGCTGATGGACTTACCTGCCAGGTTTCCTGTGTGGTACCGTGTCTTATTTGGCTTGGCCTGTGAGCTAGACTTTTTGGCAAAATTTATTAACTGAGACCCAGTGCTGCAGGAATGGGTTGCATGAGCACCTGATCTTGCTTATGCCTGGCTAGCTTGAACATCTGTGCTGCTTTCCTCTGCTGTCCCTCTTCTGTAGTTAGCAAAGAAACAGCCACTCCAGGTCTACTTGCCCAGTGAATGCTTGTGGTTAAAAGGGTTGGTTTTATTTATTTTTTCTGTTTAAGAAAGGGTGAATCTGGTGTGGTAGGTGAGGTGGAGGATGGAGGCAATAGGCAGTTCCAGCCTTTCCATTGCAGAAACCCAACACAAGTTCCTCACTCTCTTCCCTCAGCCATGCAGCAGTCATTCCTTCCCACATGTAAGGCATGCTCCTGGGTTACTTGTAACTCACTGCTAAAAGGGTAGATGGAGTCCCAACTTCCTTCATTGCTTTGACCATAGTTTCAATCTGGACACGTGTCCCTTGATTTTGTACGTGAAGGAGACTGCCTGGTCAAATCTCAGGCAGAGATTGATTCTGCAGCAAAGTATTTCTGCTCCTTCACCTTCTCCCAGCTGTGCGTTTCCTCCTTAAGAACAGAAAAATGGCCTGTTAATGATGATTGTCAGCATTAAGGACACCTCTGTTTTTTGTCAGCCAGTGATCCCAGTATGGCCAGACAGTTCCAGAATTTGGTCCCCCAGTCTGGCGAGCATGCTTTGGTGACTTTTGGGGTCAGAGGTGAAGATGGGGGGTGGGTACCACTGTGATTGTGCCTACCCACAGGGATGTTAGTATGCCATTTCATCATGACTAGTAAGAACTGTCCTACCACGAGTGAGGCTAGCAGTCCTCAGCTTGAACTTATAAAAGGTACTACCTTTTTCAAGGAACTTTGCCTTGAATTAGTCATTAATTCTTTATCATTATCCATTAATGATTCTAAAAACCAAAGGATTTAGCTTAACGAGTTTATTACTGTAGATCCTAAAAAGTGTAATTCTGCTTGATGTTGGGGGTGTCAGTTCTCAGGAAGGGAACAATTCAGGATGAGGTACATTGTGCTAAGTGAACCTGTTTGCCAAAATACTCTCATAGCATAGTAGGGGAGCAATGAAAAGAAATGTGGTCCCACCCCTGTGTTCACAGGACTGAATAGTTCCCTGGAGGGTGTGTAGCAACACAGGTAATTTATTGCTGGTAGCAATAAATGGTTTCCTGGAGAAACAAGTAGCAGAGAAACTGGCTTAGAAGAGTAGCTCTGAGTCAGTCTCCTGGGATGCTCCTTTGCTGGTCATTGCTCAGAGATGAGCTTGCAGTCAAACAACCAGCTAGGTAAATGGTTTGGAGGATTTTCCTGTTGAAGACCAGGTTGACTAAGTGTGACTGTTGTCTAGTTGCCTTTCCAGTGCTGTACACACCAGAAGAAGGGAGCCTTAGAGCTGACCTGCTGCATGGGACTGCCTTTGTGTCCAGCTCTTCATATACCCAGAAGAACACTACGTGTAACTGGTGCCGAGAGTGACCTGCAGGGTACACTTCCTGCACTGTGACTGGTGTGCAGCATTCTCCTCAGCCTCCAGATATCATTCTCTACTTTTTAGTCTCAAGTGGGAAAGAAAATCTATAGACCTTCTTGCAGAGGCCCTGAGGTCTCTCCTGGCATCTCCTGCTGTGAGGAAAGGAGAGACTTTTAAGCAGCCTGAGGACAGACTAAGAACAAACGGGCTCACTTCTGAAGGCAGAATGAGTGCTGTGTCTCAGGAACATCCTGGACTTAAGAACAGTCCTGGAAATGCTGTAGAAGAAGCCACATAAGTGTGAGCTCTTCCACTATGTGAAGGAAAGTGCTCCTTTTGTATTAGCAAAGATATGGAAATCTGATCCCTATGGGCATGCTGACATGGATAACTGAGGAGCCAGGCTCTGACAGCAAAGCCTGCACTTACTGCTCATCATCTGTGGAGAGTCCCACTGAAGTGCATGACTAAGGTTGCTCAACCAGACCTGAATCTGGGTTCTTGGAGGATAAAGCATGTTTTATAGCTGCTTCCTGTGTCACAAAGGCACATGTGATTTTAGCATTAGACATCAAACCTTGCTGGCTACTGAGGGAGGGAGTCAACATGTTCCTGGAATCACTTGTTAAACCAGCAGTGCATATTGGTATAAAAGAAACTATATGTGTCTGTTTACAGCCTACAACGTTTTTGCTTCCTTTATACTGTTTTCCTTGTGCTAGACTTTTCTAGATTCTTGCACAGCTTTTCGGGGGCATCAGAGGCTAGAACTGCTCCATCTATTCTCAGGTTGCATACAAGCTGTGCAGACTTACATACAGAAGTGCTATTGTTAAGTTAGTTCCTCATACCTCATCCCATCTGGATGGCAGATGGAGTGGGAAGCAGAGATAAGTGAGTCCTCTCCTGCATTAGTGAGATCATGTTCACCTCTGTGTGCTCTAAATTTGCCCAACCACCCTAAATTACACATAAAAAAATTAATTAAAAATTCACAATTGGTTGGATACCCCCTGCAGGCCTGAGCTGGCTTTATGGTCACTGCCTTCTAACAGTAGTTATTCTTGTTTAACCCAGTGAAGTGAAGGCTGGATTGAGCCCTCTCCCTCTTTGTCTGCTTTCCCTACAGTGGATGAATGAGGAGGGGTTATTATATCTACAGAAGGTGCCAGATGTCTTTTGTGGAACATTTATTTTCTCTTCTTGAGGAATTCACAGATGAAGTAGATGGTGACTTGGCACTCAGAGTCATTCCACTCTCCCGTGCTGAGCATTTCCACACAGTCCTCACTGCCAGTTGAGTCGTGAGGCTCCCCATCCTTCCAGTTACTGTAGTTCTGCAGCGGGCTGCTGTCTGCATACACAAACTGCCCTTCTTTTTCCATGTCGTTCATCCCGATGAATGCTCGGAAGAGGCCGCTCGTGGAGATGTAGTCAGCAAGCAGGGCATTGGTTGCCTCATCTTTAGGCATGGCAAGTGTTCCTCCTCTGTCTCTGCAGTGGATCAGGGCTTCTCCGTAATTCTTCTCTTCTTTGACAATGTAGTAGAATTTCTCGTCTGTCTCCCTGATGCCTGCTATAACTTTAAAGGTGAAAAAAAAATCCTTAATGGCATTTCAACAGCTATTGAAGGTGCTTCAATTAGATGTTTTTTACATCAGAATTAATGAAAGGGAGAGAGGAAAAGTATTCCCACCACTGAATTTATGATGAACAATGAGGACATGATAAGTGACTGATGCTACTAGTGGGAGTGACAAGCACCATACACACATTAGGACAAGAGCTCTTTAGTCCTGACTGGCATATGTCTCCCGTGACACTTTAGAACAAGATGTGCTTCAAATAAATATTACCAAATCAAGGCATGCTAAATGGACAAATAGTGTCTAACTCTGGATCACCCCTGTTCCTTTACTGATACCCCTCTTATTGACATGTTGACATATTGTATGTTATAGATTGTGAAAGAGTGCTGTGGGATAGGAACACCGGTATGAACAGCTTTCAGGCCCTTTCAGTGTAGAGGAAAGTCAACGTGACTGCTAAAATAAGCCATTTTAGATATGGCCTGATATACACAGCTGCTGTAGCCACTAAGAAACATTGACTAGGAAGGAAACTGGCTGCTCAGCAGCTTTAAAAGGCAAACTTTTTAGGCAACTTGTATCCTGGTGAATTAAGCAGTGCCAAGAAGCATTCCTGGGTAACTGGCAGTTAATTGTCCCTGCTGCGGATTGTTGCACTAGTCCTGACCAGAGCTTTGGCCTGAGGCAAATAACACTTTCCCAACAACGCCAGAGTTACCCCAGGCACAGTTTAGGAGTTAGCAGAGGACCACTCCCGATATGGCCATTCAGTTTTGTAGGATTTAGTAACATAGATGAGAGCTGTGCCAGTTGCCCATAGTGCCAGAGAATGGTCTCAGACACATTTAATTTACAGATATAGACTGAGTCCTAGAAGAGGTTGTGGAGCCTTCTCAAAATCTCTGCTATGCTAGGAAATGCTCTTCTTTCCCTTCAGTAGGGGCATTTTGCACTGGCCCACTGACAGCACTGCCTACAAACATGACTTCTTATAACCCATGTTGTTGGGGTATTGGTGTCTCCCTTACTACAGGAGAATGTTGCTTGTGGTGAGGGGAGGCATGAAGGGAGTACCATGAATGCAGCCCTCCTGCACAGCAGCATCAAGATCAAGAGGTTCCTAATGCTTTTCCTGGCTCTTTGGAGCAGGTTAGCACAAACTTTTCCCTTTCATTGCCTGAGTGGCCACTGAGCCAGAGGGTGAGCAGGCTGACAGTGCAGAGGCAGTTGTATCCTTACAGGTGCAAGACTGTCTACTTTCTGTATGTTTTTGCAGTGCCTCGCACAGTGGGCCCTCTGTCTTTGCCTGGATGCTGCCATAGAGCAACAGTGGTAGAAGAATAGCAGTGATAAATGTTATAAGAGCCAAATAAATCACATCAAATACATGATGACCCTTACCATTCTTTACAAACTTGATGGATGTGTTAAGCCGAGCAACATTGATATTCAGTTGTCCAACAACTCTGCGGTATCTTCCACAGTCACAGACCGTGCCTGATGCAATACAAAGGAAAGAGGATTTATCTGTTCAGAAATCTGTGTGTGTGTGTGTGTGTGTGTGTGTGTGTGTAGGGTCAGCTGTAGCCCACCTCCAAACCTTCTGAAGACTTGGCTCTGTACACTCCCTTGCTAACTTGCCTAAAGATCCCTACTTTTATACATGCAGACGGAAGAGTTTGCCACCTTCCTTCCATCCATATCAGTGTGGGATTTACACATCCCCTGCCCCTTTCATCATCAATTCCATCTGGCTACTGAGAAGTGGCTTGTAATGGTGATCACACAGTGTTACATCAGAATGCTAAAGGTGTCCTCTGTCACCTTTATATCCATAAAGAGCACCGATTCCCTAGACTTCTGACAGAAACAACAGCATCACTGTTTTCTCAGTGAAAGTGTACTGGGAGGATTCATTGGGGTGGGACTGGAAGTACCTTGGTGGAAGGACCATGTTAGTGAACTGCTGCATACAGCTGTGGTACAGCAGGAATAGTTTATACCAACTCAAATAATCAATAGCTGTCAAGCACTGAAGTCTCAGTTATATTTTTGGTTGTTAAACTGAAATTTGGCTTGGTATATGTTTTATTTGTTCCTCTCTTATTCTCAGGAAGAAAGCAAGTTGCTGATTGTTTCCAATTAAGAACCAAACTGACGGTGCATATGTAATGTCTTAAAAATGAGCACAGCTGAACATTCAAGGTGGGAAAACATTCAAAGTTATTAGGACTGAGAGAAACCTTCCAGGTTATCAAATCCAAATTCTTCTCCTGTAAGCAAATGTGTTGCATTCATTTGACAACAGATTGTGCTCTATATAAAATCACTTATATTTTTGTCCCTATGATCCTATTAGGAAACTATTAAAGGACTTCATTCCTTTGGTATTCAGAAACTTTCTTCTAGTTTCCAGTTTCAATGTATTCCTGGCCTGTTTATACATTAGTTTTTATGTTATCAACCATTCTCTATTAATTCAGGTAACTTCTCCCTATGCTGTGAATGTTGTTATATTAACAGCCATCAGCCATGTCCCTACCCAGCCGTCATTTTGCTAAACAAAACTTTTTCCGTCTCTTCCTGTTTGTTTCACCCATTCTCAAGTTTGTCCATGTGCCCCCAAGTTTTGTGAAACTCCAGACAAACCAACCCTGAAATCAAAGACCCAGAAAACTCAACCAGTCTTCAGAGAAGGATGCACAGCATACCTGCTTTTCCCTTTTTTCCAGACACCCCTGATAAGCCTTTGGCTCCTTTGTCACCTGAACAAAAAGGAAAACACATTCTCAGATCTCAGACAGTGCACATGTCAGGGGAGCGAATCTGAAAAACCTGTTTAATAATACATTCGTGGTGTGCTTCTGATAGGAAGCCCTGATGTACTGTACCGCCAGATGTGCCAAGTCAAACAAGCCATGATTAATTCTGGTGAATGAAAATAAGGAGAACCTTTTAATAGCTAACTCACCGATAACACAGGCATCTTGTGTGCTGCTGGTTCCTGGTACTGCTTTAAATATAAACTGCACAACGATCCCAAGGGGCTGAAAGCACTCAGGAAATCTGAGGGAGGTGAGACCTGGCTTCTCTCATTGCCTTGCAGGACAGAGCCCTTTCCTGGGTTCAGTAGCTTCATGTTGGGACAAAGGACCAGATGAGGCTGATGGTCACTAAGCCACTGAATTCATGTGTGCAACAGATTATGTTGTAGGCAGCAATTAGCACCTGCACAAAATGAGGCCAGTAAGGAACAGTGTTTCATTTCAGATATAGTTCATGGAAATATGATTGTTTTCCTCTAGCTGATTTCCCCTTGTTCTGTAAATCATGAAAGTGATAGAATTGCTTCTCCAAATGCTATGCTAATATATAAAGGCAGGTGACCAGCCTGATTTTTTTTTTAATAATCTCAGCTGTAAAAAGTCTCAGCTGTCTAGATCAGGAGCAGACAGACTTTATCTGACATTAATGTCAGCTCTTCTTTTATAAATTAAAACCTACAGAGGCCAAATAATGTTAATATTTGCTCTCCCTTGTTGATAGCCATGTTTTGATGTGCTTTTTCTTTTACATGGCTGTATTTTTTTTAACAGAAATCAGGAGTTGTCTGGCATTTTAATTAGCATTGCTTGACACCCTGCACGCTTATATGCTGAAATTTCAGGGTTGCTTCGTTAAGAACTTGAACGTTTAATGGTAAATCTAAGCAGTGACTTAGTGGCCTTTGCTTCTGCAAATAAAAAAGGAAATGAGAAAAAATCCAACTAGAAGGGGGCAATACATCGTACAGTCAGGTTGACAGATAGCTTGATTTAAAGGCTGAGAGCATTGGTTTACTTTCAGATAAACAATTTGTGGGATTCTTAAATTCTAGTCTCCTTTGGTGATTGAAGACATCTTAGGAGATAGCTATCTGTGTTTTCAGTCGTCTAGGTACTTTTGAAAATGAATCCCTCAGGACAAACTCTTTTGTTCTTCTCTGATACTGAGGCTGGCTAGATGCCATCAAAGGTTTATTAAAAAGCATTGGCTTGAGAAGCTCCCAGGAGAGCTTGTTCCACCCACTCACCTGCCTGTCTGGGTTGATGCTTTGGTTAGAGACCACAGAGTTCCCCTTAGGATAGTGGATCTCTGCTGAGCTTTTAAGGCAGGTCTCCTTGTGGCAGAAGTAAAATTTCTTCTTAAGTAGCTCTAAAAGGAATGCCTGAGCCTCTTTTCAGGCTACTAGACCAATAATTTCATGAAGTTATTATCCAAGTAGAGTTGGAGTCTGCCTTGATTTGCAAGGAGTGGTTGTCCCTTGTTATGTAAGTGCTCTCTTAAAACTCTTAAAACCCTTCCCTTACCTGGCTGTCCTGTGCATCGCTTGCTCACATCTCCCACACCAGTGTGGATGACCAGGTGTGGCATCCTGACCAGCAACAGAGTATTGACTCAGGCCCTTTAGCAGCTAAAGGCACAGATTTGGCTCTCTTTTCAAGATCTCAGAGGATTTGTGCTACTTACTTCACAAGGGCCAGATTTTCTCCCTTTCTCTTTTATCATCTCAGAGGATTGATTTCTTAACTCCTATAGCAAATTATTTTTAGCCATGTAAGTAATATATTGCATGTGGGAAATAAAACATAAATATTTCAGTTAGCTCTCATCACTGATCTTTATGGATAATTTTCTTCGGAGAGCACTGGTCACAGCTGGTATTTGATGTTACTCCATACCTGGAACTCACACAAAACACATGTTTACCTTGAGGAAAAAAAAAACAAAAATCAAGAAAATTCCCAGACCAGGACTTACCCTTTCCACCAATCGGACCAATTTTCCCAAGCATTCCCTGGTCACCGACATCCCCCACAATTCCTTTGTTTCCTGAGAGAAGAAATATGAGGAAAAGAGTATGGATGCTTTCCGTCATTTCTTCCCCAAGACAGTAGCCCTCTACTGCTGCTGTTTTCCCTGAGTGTAGCCAGTCCAAATGTAAGGCACGCACACAAGTGTGCTCATGTGAGTATACAGGTGAACGCATTACAGGCTTTATGGCTTTAACTTTTATTTAGAAAGTTTTGCTAAATGAAGCTTACTCGTACCAACCCGGGCTGCTGAGATGTTTCTGTCAGCTGTAGGGTTACAGGTAGCCCCGCTCTTCTGGCAGGAGACAGCAAAGTGGCTCCGATGCCAGAAACCAGCATTTAAACAAGGTCTGCAGCAGCTCCGTGCAGGCAGTGCAGGTTCAGATCGCTGCTACAGTGGGATAGCAGCAGGACACTGCAAGGCACCTTAGCAAAACTGCCTGTTCAACTGCCTAGAACCACCATATTTTCTTGCAGAAAATACAAACTAAAACTGTTAGTGAGTATTCAAATATTGATTTTACTTCACAGCCAACCCGGGCCATCAGGAGGTTGCTTGGGAAGTGTTTCTCTGTTTTATTTTTGATTTTTTATTTTTCTCTACCCCAGACAAAAGCCTCGGATTCATTGGAGATGAAGTCCTCAGGGCTTTGCTGGGAATCCTTCTCAAAGCAGGACTGCAAATAGGGAGCTACTAGTTGTGCTGTGTGTGCTTTCCCAGTCCTTGGAACACCAAAATAATGGATGCCTTGTTGACTGATTAATAAATCAAATTAATAAAGTTCTAAAGTAGCTGGGTAATGATAAGAGCCCAGTTTAGGAAATCTCAGTTTGCACACTGAAGTTAACATCACTAAGATACTCCTTAATTGGTTTGTTACCTGATCTGCTTGAATTTAACCTGATCTTTTTAAGGCAAGAAGTAAAGTCATATGAGTGCATTTAAAAATGAAAAAGATTTTCATTAAAACAGTAATAAAAGGATGATTTCAAAGATTCTATAGAAGCAAAAACTTTTCTGATTAGTCTTAAAATATATGACCACTGTCAAGGAAGAAAGAACATGGATATGCATTATCATTAAACTTTAATGATACATTAAGCATTTGAGTTAGAGTATGCAAACAAGGCTGACGCTATCATGTCTGGTTCCTCCGAGTGCTCTGCTCAGCTCGCTGTGAAGGTGTGGGATATGTTTAATAGAGCTGAGTTCTCAGACATCTTGGGCTCCTTGTTCTCAGCTCTGATGCTGCTTGATCAGAGGAACTTTGTTTCTCAGTTTGCTTTTCTGCAAAATGGGGACAACTGAGACTGAAGTTTTTTGAGCATCCTGATGTACTGCTAGTAGTAACTAGTAGGAAGTAGTAGCTAGTAGGAAGTAACTCTCAAAATTCAGTTTCCCCTAAAGGATCATTTCACTAAGAGAACAGTAATCTTGCTGATTGTACATATGATTTAGGTAGTTATCAGTCTTCTGAATCTCACTCATGGTGGCCACTTGGGAGAGCAGCAATAAAAGTGCTGTTTTATTACATGACTTTAAATTTATTGCCAGATGTAGCTTTCATTATCTATTGGCAGGAACTACACCAAACTCTCAGAGTATTGTTAGGTTCGCTGATTAATGTTTGACAGGCATTGTGAAATCCACCAGTGCAAGAGGAATGAAAAGCATTAAACAGCACTGATCTTATGCACCAGTGCAGTTGTATATATTGATATTCATATATCAGTAATAGCCAACAAACTGTCTTAAATACCTTTTGGTCCTTTTGGTCCAACTTTTCCTTGTTTGCCCACTTCTCCTCTATCTCCTTTTTCACCTTCATCCCCTTCCAAAAACATAAAATAAAGCATCATGGTACATTTAACTCAGTGCAGTAAGTGCAGTTATACATTCTCAGAAAGTAAAGTTCCTAGTCATTTTTTTTCCCTACTGTTTTCTTTTTATTTCACATTGAAGGCACAGTAGTCACGGGATAAATTTCCAAAGAAGTGCTGATGAATCTGACCATCTTAGGAAAACTTTTCCCTTTTGGAGAAGCTGTTCCAACACAAGAATTATACAACACCAGCTCCAATTCTTATCCTTTAAGGCCTATTAGCTGTAAAGCAGATAAATAAACAAGTCTTTTTCTATTGGGAAACCTGAACACACCAAGGAGAAATGCCAGGGGAGACAATCAGAACTTATTAATTGTTCCTAGTGACTCTGAGTTCAAGGTATGCAGATGCTATAGAAACAGGAGGAATTTAAATATGTTGCAATAGATCTGAGCATAGATCTTAGCACTTAGTATGGCAGAAGTCTTGCCTTCAGTTTTTGACAGGTGGCATATGTTAATACAGCAAACATCTTTTGCAATTACTCCAATACTTTATTTTGAATTAGTCATTCACAGAGTATCTGTAGGAGGTAAATTAACAGTATTTATTAGAGTAGTGCAGAGATTTCCCCAAATGAGATCAAGGTCCTGTTACACAGGTCGCTGCATATATGTATAGTAAGAGATATAGAGTATATAAGAGTATATATATATATATATATATATATATATATATAAGAGTATAGTCTCTCATTGAGCAGCTTACAGTCTGAAAGAACAAGACAGCAATTAGCAATGGAAAAGAAATGTTATCTCTTTCCTTAGAAAAGAAGTTCCACAGAATTCCACTTAAGGTTATGCAGGAAAACAGAAAATCAGAGGTACAACTGAGTTGATGTTCTTATTTTCTAATTCTTAGTTTTGACCCAAAACAACCCAAGAACTTCTTTCTACTTTTTTTTTTTTTTTTGGACAAATAATGGGTGGGACCCCTGCACCCTCCTGCAGCAAAAGACCAGCACTGAATACAGACAGCCTTCCAAAATCTGTCCCCCTGTTCCCTATCATTGTCTGCAATGAGACTTGCATCTCCGGGGAGCAGTGCCACAGTCGCTTTGCAAACCAGGATACAATTGGCAGCCGGTGGTACCCAGTGCCTGCAGTCCAGAAGGGGAGAAGAGGCTGCAGTTCAGCATATGGAACCCCAAGGAAGGGAAGTCTGTCTGGATGTCACTAAAAGAGAAGTACAGAAGAAGGACAGAAGAGAAGGACAGGAGAACAGCATTACGTAACAAGACCAATAACCTGTTTCACTGAGGATGGTGTCTCCAGCCCTGGCGGAAGTTGTTCAGGGAACTGGGTGTGCTGAGGGTGACTGTTCCCCAGGAGCAATGGTTGGAGGGCTTGTCTGCCCAAGGACTGCAACCACACAACTTGTGAAGAACCACTTCTTATTCCACCCTGCACGGATTAGTCTTGTGCCTTCTAAACCCACTTACAGTTTTGGTCCCTACAATATCCTGTAGCAAAGAGGTCAATGACTTAATGTGCTGGGGGAGAAAGTAGCTTCCCATGATTGCTTTCAGATTGATTGTTTCATTGGGTGTCCTCTCATTGTTTTGTGAAAAATGCTACTCACTCATTCTTTATTTACCTTCTGCTACTTTTGTAGCCAATAGGTAGCATGTCATGGGCTGCTCCATGAGGTGATGAGAGACAAGAAGCGGCACACATTAACTGCAGCATACAAAATGTAGTAGTAGGTCCTCTGGCATGTGAGCGTGTGCCATAAAAACCTTTAGTGCTGGGGCTCCCTTGAGGAGGGCAGACTCACCCCATCAGCTGGGATACTCTTGGGGGTGGTGGTCAGTGGTCCAAACTGAGGACGATAAAGGGCTGAAATTCAGTCCGAGTTGGAGGGAGGAAGCATTTATTACAGGGAGGGACAAGGAAGAACCTGATGTTCTGTGTGCTGGTTCACTCAGGCACTTTGTTTTTAATACCAGCTGCCGCAGGACAAAGTAGGAAGGGAAAAGATTGTAAGCAGCCAGAAGTAGAATTTTTAAACATCTTTTTACTCTCACTGATTCTTCAAAGATACTTGATAAGTCAGTATATATTTCCAAAAGCTAAGCTTCTTAAAATCCAGATAAAGCTGTGGGTCTGAGCCTCAAGCTGATGGAAGGATGCCTGCTTGTACTGGGTTCTTGTCTAGAGGTCATCAAACAGCAGAGCCAGAGGATGTGCAGTTTAATTTTGCTGTTGACCTCAGTGCTAACATCATTTATAATTGAGAAACCAAGCAATTGTCCTTTCCAAACCCATCTATGAAACCCTTGAGAAAATTGTAAAAATGACTTCTCAGTAGGACAGGAATTCAGAAAAGATTCCCAGAGGTTGACAAAGAGCTTGTAAAATGAAATTCCAGGAAAAGGTTAAGAGCTGATGTGATCATGGTCTGCAAACCCATGCAGGGGAGGAAATGTGTGATAATAGAAAGGAATCGGGGTGTGATTCAAAGGCTTGAAAAGCTGGATGAGTTCTAACTAGAACTGTAACACGGGGTTATTTAACAAATGGGACACACTGTCCAGCAGGGGAGGGAGACCTAGAAGACTCTTCACTTCCAACCTTTACCTGCTCAATGAATTCCTGTTTGTAGGATATGCTGTGATTCTGGGGCTGCTGTAGAAAGAGCTGAGGCAGTTTCTTTGGCCTGTGTCATGCAGGAGAGCAAACCAGATTCCTGCTGACCTTCCAAGCCAGGGGACTGCCTGTCACCCTGGCAGTCCTCACCACCACTGTCAGGCCAGCTATTTGCCTCCCCGTGGCTTGCAGACTGCTCTGCTGGGTTAAGGCTCTAGCAAGACTGCTGTTTTCTAAGCATTGCTTAGACACTTAATCTTAGAAATAGAGCCCTGAAAAGAAAGTCAATATACCAGCAGGGAAGTGTGATTACTTTCCAAAGATCTTTTCTTCCAATCTCACTTACAACATTTAGAGCCACTAAAAGATGCAGTGGCTTTTTCTGAGACTTTGGAGCAAGCTTTGCACATGTGGGGCTGCCAGAGATGAAGCTAGGTTCCTGCGTATGGGCCATTAGACCAAGAGCTGACAGGTGAAAGGAGTAAGAGGTGTGGGAAAGTTTGTGCTGGAGATTTTGAGAAATTAGGAGGTGTCTCAATTTTTATTGCTAACATCGCCTGTGTAGTCCCAATTTTTGCTCAAGCCATTTAAAAACCTAAGGGACAGGGAAGAAAGATCTATCACCTGTTTCATCTTGGCATAAAGCAGCCTACCATGCTGTGCCTTAGTTCTCTTACCTGGGAAAATGAGAATAATGCTCATTTGCCTGTCTGTAAGAGAAGGGAAATCCTGCTTTTCTCCCAATATCGCATCTGAGAATGGGTAGGCTATTACAAAGCAAGGGTGGAAGCCAACACCATTAATTAGTGGTACCGTTTCATTGTTAATTTAATACTGGATTAAGCGCGGTGCTTGGAAATATGGTGTAATTACAAATCCATTATGCCTGCCTTTAGCAGCTGTGGGCAGTGATCTCAAATTTTGGCAAGAAATGTGAACTCTTAGGTTATGCCCCCCTCTTGTGGTTTTACTATGATTTGCAACGAGGTAGGAGGGATTGTGAAAGGTCGATTGACTTTGTTTTGGACAGGGGTTGAGTTGATTTTCTCTCTAGTTTATAATAAGCCTCTCTCCCTTTCCTCCGGGGCTTCATGTGGACAGGCCATCCCACTGTATTAGCCACTTATTTTCTAGTCTGCCAGAAAACTGAATCTAACTCCTGGTTGTACCCTGGACTGAGTTTTTGAATTTTTGTACCACTGGGCTTTGTGCTACACGAATCGTCTTACAGGAGAAAAAAAAAAAAAAAAGCTTTGATCCTGACCTCATATGCTTATGGATGAAGCACTTGGAGCCAGTAGCTGAAACATGGCCATTTCTCTACCTTGTTCATATTCCTGCAAGCTGATTCACTTCTTCTGTGTCACAGATTTAAAATAGCAGACTATTTAAGTTAACACATGGAACAATAAATTGCTATACCCTTCCAGCTTGGGACTGTGCAAGAAAGAACAAAAGTGGAAATGATAAGCAGTAAATTACTTTTGCAGCTATTAGAAAACTGTAATTGTAATTGCGAGGGAACAAACCCAGTCCTTTCTTCTCCTATAAACAAGCTCAGGAAAATGCTGAAGTTCTAATAATCAGCAGGATTTTTAGGTAGTTGAAAGGGTCTCTGCCTTTTTAGGAGTTTCACTAAACAATGCAATGCTGAGAGGTTACATTTGGTAAGAATGCAATTAGGAAGAGTTTACTGACTTTCAAGTGATTTATATTTCCCTACTCAATCTTTTGTTGGCAGTTTATCTGGTTTGTATTCACGAATGGAGGAAGTTTTCAGGTTAAATTGTTCACATGTGTTTAGTGGCTCCCCAAGCCTTGCAATCAAGGGCTGACCCTGGTTCTTGGAGAATTGGGATGTAATCCCTAGGGATTACAGAGACCACACTTATCTGGAGGTGCAGCCGTGCATCAGGGTGAATGCCAGTCAGCAGGCTGGGAGGAGGCTCCTAACTGGGTTTAGGCATGTTTTTCTCCAGGAACACTTAGTGTCCAGCCTTTTCACTCACAGCTTTGCTGAGACTCCCCAGCTCCATGCAGGTCAGCTGCAATTCCTGTCTTCTGACCAAGAATACTCCATAAATGTTAATGTTCTCTAAGCCTCTCTTTTACCGTGAAGCAATTAAAATGCTTCCTCTGAAGCAAAAGAAGGACAAAGACTGTTTTCGGTAGAGCCCTCCCAGCAGGCAGTGGGTGGGACTGTCTCAGGTTTAGCTCCCTGTGCTCTCTGCTCTGCCGCTATCTCAGCAGGTTTAGCATGTATCGCAGCCTTGTACCTTCCTCCACACTCCAGGGCATGCCCACCCTTTCAGATGGTAGAAACTCCACTTTTGGTGGGCTAAAGCACAGGTCTCCTCCTACATCAGATACTCAGAACAGAAGAAAGGACACACCACCAGCTAGAGTCCTTGAGAAGACCTGGGGGCATGACTGTCACACTGTAAGAAGGGAGAGGTGGTTAACCTTGTTTGATTTGGGCATGGTTGCTTTGCACTACTTGTTTTGGATGTGTTTAGCATTTTTAGGTATGGCCAGTGTCCTACCACAAAGGCTTGGTATGCACTCTGTTGTGTGGTTTTACATGTGTCACACCATCCTGCTGAGCTCCATGTTTCATGCTTGTAGTTGCACTCAAGGAGGCATAGGGACCCTCCCCATCTCCACAGACAGAGTGAAGAGATGTGGTGACACCATCTGTCCTGAGCATTAAAATAAAGGAATAAGGACATGTGCATAATTTGAAACTTCTCCGGGAGCAGCTGAATGCCTTGGAAAAGCCTTGCAGTTAGCCACAGGGTTAGCTCTCAGCTACTCAGCTTTATACACATCTGCATCTTCAGTCTGCAGCCCATTGGCATTGAGTAAGCCTGAGGACACAGTGAGCCTTTGCAGCACTCAAGTGTGTACAATCTCTGTTGAGAGGTTTGGTCACCAGAGGGAGTCGCAGACTCCAAGAAATAAATAAAACAGTTTGTCTTTCCATTGTACAAGCATGTCACAGCTACGTCAATGGAAAGCCTGAAGATGTCCTCTAATTTCACTTTCAGTGTCTTTTAGATCCTTAGCAAATTTCCCGTAGCCGTGGGGGTTCTTGTTTCCAAGCTGCATATGACCAGTAAGGACAGGATTTCTTGTACTGTCTTGGAGTGAAATGACATCATCTGGCTGGAGTCGATCTGACGCGGTCTCCTTCCCCAGCCTTCCTCCTCCCACCAGACCCCAACACTGACTTGCATATTTCTCTCCCGCTCTGTGTGATTTTTGAGCACTCTTCTGCCCCTGTGTTTAATGAATTATGGGAATGAAAGGGGAAATGCCAGTAAGGCAAATAATAGACATTTTTAGTGAGCTGAATTAGCTCAGTGAGGAGTCTGATGAATAAAAAGCTGAGCCAGCACAAGGTGAAGGTAGGACCATATTGTCAGAGTGGTGGAAGAAAAAGATGTTGGGCCTTCCCTTTTGGAAAAAAAAATTGACAAACCAGTCCAGCTGTAGTGTGTAACTTCACCCACAGCCACTCTTCCAGATGCCCTGCAGGGAACATGCAGGGCTCCCCAGGTTGCACTATAAGAAATAGAAGTGTTTTGCTCACAAGTTATTGGGCACTGTCTTTTTTCATCCAGCTCCAAGTTAGACAGCAGGGGCCCAGTCACCTTCCCTGGTGAAACAGAAGGAATCTTCAAGAATAAATTGGATTCTCTGCTTACTTTTCTGCTTCCCACTTATAAGCATCTATTGACTTCACTAGGAATACACACTTCTATTGCACTGCATGAGCCACACTCAAACCCTCAGAAGGTTCAATGAAGCTCTACTGACTTGGATTATTTGAAAGTGTGGGCCTTTGTGCATGAATGGGATATATATATTGTCTTTAATAACACAGAAACAATTTAAATTATTTCTGATTCCCCTTCACTTGATCTGTCCCAATTTAAGTTTCTCTGCCTGATCCCCTGCCATTATGACATGATCTCAAAGACCCATGGATTACAGTGGTTTGAGTGAGGAATCAAACCAACATTGGTAAGAATACAGACCCAATGTCTTTTGAATTTAAGTGCCCACATACATGCTTTATAGCTCAGGCTGATAAATTTCAGAAACTTAACATATGCTAAAATACATGAAGGCTAAAATATGTGAAAAATAGAATTATGTGTTGATTATAAAGGGCTCTCCAGATCAAACACGAGGCGCTAAGAGGGAAGCTTAGTTATAGGTTTGAACAGCCTATAGGATGTGGTAAGGCATTTTATATTTTTGGAAGGAAGTGTGGATAGCAGCGTATCTGGTTTCTGAGAGAGTTTTAGATTTTCCAGGAGTGGAATTGCGTAAGCACAATTAAAGCTGAGAGATGGACAGCTATACTGGAGACCACAGTAAATGCTATTTTGAGGAGCCAGCCAATGTCATGGAGTTTATAAACATCATTTGTCAGAAATAATAGTAAGGAAACACTTTACATCTGAATTGCTGTGGGAAACTCCCAATATTCTTCAGATTTCATCTCATTCCAGTTTCTCAACCTGGGTCTGATTCAAGGCCTTTGAAGTTCCTGTGTCTGGATTTCAAAGGAAAATGAGCTGGGACCTGGGACAGATAGCAAGATCTAGAGTCAGTCTTCAGAAACGCTCCCACGAATTCATGTGAACTCAACTGTAGCCTTGTTCTGAACTTCTGCAAAGCCAGCCTTCTTCTTCTCCCCCTGCTCATGCTTTTAATGGGAGTTTAGGAGTCAAAGTTTTGGGCTCTCAGTTTATTTCTGCCCTCATGTTGTTGCTTATTGATTTATTCAGGCCAGAGCATGGACTGACAACTGGTGCTTTTCAGTATTAGCTGCTGCCTTTCCACAGGTCCCAGTTCCTCTCCTAGCAGCAGCAGCCGTCAGCTTGGAAGGGTGGAAAGTAAACGCTAGGGCCATGACTAATTTTGCTAGTCCAAGCACGTGGCTGCCCTGGAAAATTCGTTGCTTTATTTATGCTAGATCTGATTCTGTTTGGACCCAAGAGTTAACGGGGTACAGAATTTGGTCTTTACTCTCCTAGTTAGTCAGCTGTGGATAAGCAATACCTAACTTCAGTTTCAGAGGTCCTGCACCAAACAGTCCAGCTAAATCCAAGGCATTCCTAAATGTCTCAGGTCAAACACCAAAAATGACTCGTTACAAATAATGACAATGTATTTTGATCCAAAGCACAAATTTGCTTCTTTTTCAGTATTTCAATAAGGGTGCTAGAAAATGCTTCTTATTCTGTTTTTAACTTCTATATAAGCTGGTTTGCCATGTACCTCAAAAGCTTTCTCAAGAAGGCAGGACAAGACAGCCATTGCGCTAGGGCTATGTTCATTAAAAATTTCCCCTCTTTTTTAGAAGTGACCTGAGCATTGCACAGAAAAGGAAACCGGGAGAGGAGTGCCAGCTTTTGCTTTTCTTTTATGCTCCCTCACCTCCCTTTTCTGAACTGAATATTTACAAAATTTCTTTGCATAATTCTTTCAAAACAGAGTTCCACTTTCATTTGCTTTTATCAGCAATGGAAAAGCAGCAGACAGATGGAGGGGACTGCAGAGTGCCTGGTTTGGATCACACACAACCACCAGAGGTCAGGCTAAAACTCCTATTCATTTCTAATGCTGAACAGTTGGACTCGGACTTTCATCACAGCCACTGAAAGTGCAAAACACTTACAGGACATCTACTGCCTTCCTCCCATTCCTGGGAGGTTGCATCCTTCCAGAGTATTTTCTAGCTCTCTGTGTTTTGTGGTTCTGCTGACACTCTTTGGGAGCTGAAGCGTCTGTCACAACTGGTATGAAGACTTTCCTGATAATCAGTCTGGAATTACCCTTTCTTTTCATCGCATCACTCATATCATACTTCTCTTGTGCCTTCTCAGGTCTGAGCATAAAAAAGGCTATATTTTTGAAGGGGAAGAGTTTGGCTTACACAAATTACTTGGACAAGTTACAAATGGCTTGTACAAGCAGTGACACTAATGACCCTTTTTGAACAGATGATGTTTAGGGTGAATATGCAGAAAGGTCAGGTGCTTGCTCCTGTAGCAACTGTGAATGCCTAGATGGTGAAGTGAGCAATGCAGCCTTCAACAGGGCAAGAACTTAAGGGTGATAAGTTCTGAATCTCTCCAAACATCCTCACTTCTCCCTCAGCCTTCTCCCCTCCGTTGTGCTGTGTGATGGGAAGAGCAGCATTGCTGCTGCATAGTACCAAGGCCGATTCCACTTGTAGCCCATGGGACAGTTTGTGCCACCACAGCTTTGCACAGCTATTTAATACCTTTTAATTCCTTGCACATCTAGGTGCTTAGTCCCATTAGATACTCTGATGTCCATGTGGAAGGAAGTTGCCACAACAGGAATCTGGCTTGTGGTGGTAGGAGAAGCTGAAGCTGACCAATGCACTGTGGGAACTCAGCACCTCTGTCTTGTGAGAACACCACTGTGTTCTACTATAGCTGACGATGCTGAGCAAATGGGAAGGTGAGCAACTTGTGCAGGGTGGGTCAAAACCTATATTTGGGAGAATGGTTGACAAAAGAGCACAACAAATGTAGCAAGGAAAATAAACCTTACAGCAATGGAACTCTGAGGCTTGTCCATTGTCAGGGTTAAAGTCTGGGCAGCAAAGTGTTGCCTGTGGCTGTTGTGTGGTCCTAGGCTGGGGATCGTGTGCTCTGAGTCCTTAGGCACAAGACAGATAGAGGAAAACTGGCAGCAGGACAGACTTGCTTCTGCCGTATTAGGTCAGGATGCTTCATCATTGACTACAAGGGATGCCTGAGGACTAACGGGGTAGTTCACACACCCAGCTTGCTCTGTCTTTAGTTGCCCAGCTCACTGGCATTGAGAGCTGCTTATAACTGCCCTGCATGAGCTCATGCCCTGCATGATTGGAACTGAAATAAGGCTATAGGATCATATCACATAGATTGCAAAATATATTTGATGACCCGCAATGGATTTGAGCCAGTAACTTGGAGTTGATTTGCTCAACACTCCTTTTACCAATCATGGACCTTGGCTATGGTAATCTAATTTCACAGTAGTAGTGACGACCCTGTCAACACATTTGGCTCCTCTTGTATCTTGGTATCAGCCAGGGAGGCAGCAGGACTGATGATAATGGATATGTCCTGACTTTCTCAGTATCACACTTGCAAAGAATCATAGTATTTAACCTTTAAATGCTCCCTATCCCAGCTAGACCACAGAAACCAGCTGGAGTCCCAACTACTCTCACATTGTCACAAGACCACCTCATTAGCGTTGTGACTTGTTGAACACAATTCTGTCAGACTTTGTTCTCCAGCCTGCCATTATTCATATACTAACTAAACAAACTCCCACTAGCTCCCTTGGGAATCATTACATCTCTCTACATTTATGCTGTGGCAGCAAAAGTTTAAGCTTGGATTGTAATCATTGAGAAATTAACTTGCTGATTAAAAACGGTCCTTTAAGCAACATGCATTTGAATAATCTGTCATAAAAACAAATGAGTCTGGAGCAATGCTTTTGACTTGATAATCTTTTTTCTGCTTAAAATTTAAATCAGTTGCTTTTTTTTTTTTTTTTCTCTCAGTCTGTAGCCTATAGAAAAATACAATGAATTGCTAAAAAGAAAGCAATAGTTCGAACTGCAGTAGCCATGGTGTGGAATATAGATTTTAGATCTGTCACTGCAAGATAGATTTATATGTCACAGTCCTAATTTTTGGCTGAGGTACCCTCCAGGCAATTCCATTGACATTAGTTATGTTACACAAAAAGTAAGTTAATGCAGAAAATTTGGTTTCAGATATTTGCAAAGAATTTTGAAGATAAAAGAACTGCACGTGCCAGAGCCGATCTAGTTCTTGTTGAGGTCTGTAGTGAAGGTTCTGTTTAATTCAACAGGAGCTGCTGGATCAGATCTGATGAATATAGCAGATCTCTGTTTACAAATAAGCATTTGGAAATAATGTCAATACAGTCATTTTAAATATTGCATTTCTCTCTCTACCTATATGCAAAGTGAACCATTGACAGTTCAAAATACGTGCTTACTTTCAGACAAAGTTCCTCAGTTTATGGCTGCTATCTGTACTGGATGTGTGATGAATACAAGTAAGAGAAGATTTATGTGGCTGGAGAAAGGTGCAAAAGGACATCTTTAATTTATATGAGACTATGTGAGACTGTTCCTGAAACCGAAGAAAAGCAAATTCAAATCTCCTTGCTTCATCACTTTCCCCCATTACAATTTCACTTTTCTAGATGTTTGTATAGTCTGCAATAATTTAGATCCTTCATCCCCAGCCCATGCCACAAGCCTTCCACATCTCTAGTTCTACAAAATAAACCTTTATCAGTATTGGTCTCAGCATTAGTAACCTGATATTCCTCACCTTTTGGTCCAGGTAAAATTGTGTGTGTCGAGCAGACATCTGTTGTAGGTCGATTGTCAACATCAAAAGCAAAAATCTGAACTTGGAAGATGAAAAGCACTACTAGGGTCCCGTATTTCCTTAGCTGTTGTTCTTTCTTGCTGCTCATCCTTGTAGCTTCTCAGGAAATGCCTTTCGTTGTTACAGTCTTAACAAATGCAGCTGATTCAAAAATAAATGCTCCGCTAACTGAAGCACTGCAAAGATTGGGAGCTACATGCAAGAACAGCTAAATAAAGTGAAGAAAGGAGTTTGACGATGCTGTAGTTATTTCTGTCCTGCACATTATCCAGGATATTTATTTAACACTGACAGCTGTTTATTCCAATTTATCTCTTATCTGTGAGATGTTTAGCTGCTTTTGCCATGGAAAATTTCTTCAATATATGGGGATAATCTCTTTTGTCATTCTTTTTTTTTCCTTTCAGTGCTGATTCTTCATGCCCAGCTTTTCACTTACTCAAGAGACAAAAGACTGTTGTATTGTATCCAAGGGAGTACTAATTAGTTATAGGATACTTGTGGCTGGTTGTGTGCTGGAAGAGTAACTCAGACTCCTTATAATATGTAGAGAGACTACCACAAGAGCTTTCCTCCAAGGAGACCTTTAGTGACAATAGCTGCCAGTCTGCTGTGGGTGGAAGTCACTGGTGTGATTTCCTTTTGGATGCCATGTACCCAAAGCCCCCATAGTGGGGGATGAAAAGTTGATATTACCAATGGGTGCTTGAGCCAGAAACCCACAAATGATGGTTTTATGCTTACAAATTTTTCCACGATGGTTACTCCCAGCCCGAATTATGTTGGTAGGCACAGTACAGAAGGACAAACGTCAGGATTAAAGCCAGAGTAGCATGAGATTGAGCGACCTTTCTCCTATACTTGCTAACTGGGAGAGACCATATATCAGGACAGTGGTATAGCACAGGCCCCAGGGTAGCATGCAGCACCGCTATATATCCTCTTGGAAGGATAGCTATCCATCCATGTGTTTTTTCCACTCCTAGAAAAAACTCCATCTTTCTCTTACAAGAACACAGTAACCAGGGACAGCAGATTATTCTAGGAAGCCTGGCAGCAAAGAGAGGGGAGATGAGTATTTATAATCTTTCCAGGAATTTTGTTAACTTCTGGTTTCTTACACAATGAAGGAAACAGCTACTCAAAAAGCTGAGCAACTCTTTTGAACTGCCTAGTGTGTGAGGGCACATTTGCTTTCCATCATAAACAAAAAATATATTTCCTATAGTAATAGCTTTTGAGATGCTCTCCTTGTTATTTAAGAGTATTAGTTCCTTATCACAAAGTTTTAGTCTTTCAGTAGACAGAAAGAGTAGCTGCGTGGATATAAAAGTGGATACCTTTTCTTAAAGGTATTGCAGAAAGGCTTTGATTTCAAGCTTTCATGTGGGATGAAATGTTGGCCAAAGTCCCAAGAGGGGTCAAGAGACTCCTCTCCCTCTTTCTTTCTAGCCTGGTCACAGACTGTCCCACTTTTCAAAACATTTTTCTTTTTTGTTAAACTGTATACAGTACTTTTCAGAAATAAATAATGGTCTCAGTCCTAAAGAATGTTATCTAACTAACACCTTCAAATGTGGCCTCAATAACAGATACAACACAGCTAGAGGGGGAGGAAAGTGAAAGCTGGGATTAGAGATGGATAGAGTTGTACCAGGAATAAACTTGTTCCTCTGTGATTCGCGTTGGGCACTGTGCCTCTGACTTGTACACTGTAAATCTGTTTTATTTATCTTTTTCTTCTTTTCACTTTCCATTTTGTGAGCAGAAGGTCAATGTAAGAGCAAGAATAGAGAGCGTAGGAGTGGGAAGTTAGTGTACTTAGCTTTGGAGGAGGCATTTTGGGAAATGTTGCCAAAGTGACGTGAATGATGCTATCTGTTCCACAGTACTGAGAGACTTGCAGTGAATTTTTTGTTATTTATTGGTGATAAAAGGGGGTAAGTGTAAGTGAGACAGGAAGCCATTTGTTTAACCAGTTAAGTTACCGACCAGGACAGAGCAGAAACCTTTTTTAATGCTACTGTTGTTATGATCATTTTCAAATGTTCTCATTCCACATTTGAAATGAAATCAAAACCCTACATTTTTTTTTTTTCCTTCATAAAAGTCACAAAAACCCTAAACACACAGTGAGAAATAAAGCCTAATATATCCCAGAGCTTGGTAATGACGGCACTTACTTAAAATGTAGGAGATCCAGATTCAAATTCTTTCTCTGCCTAATTCAAACCAGTGTTTGCACTACAGCCTTAAGGTTATATTGCCTTATTACAGGGCTGTTTGTTAATCAGTTATGTCTTCCTGTATGTTGGACCAGAAATCCCATCCTGGGGCTAGGAAATCCATCACAACAGATATACTAGGACAAAAATCTTGGGTTTTGGCAAATAAGTATTTATCAAACCAGTTTCACCGAAAAATCCTCAAGCAACTTCACTGCTGATGGAGATTTAATGAGTCACATTGCCTATTGTGCATGTTAATTCTTATTGAATTGGGCTTAGAGAAATGTCTGTAGGCAAGAGAGAAAAACAAACTAAGCAGTGTTGTCCAGACATAAAAGACATAAAACAAACATTTCCTAAGGCGTGAATGTTTTACAAGAAAACCGTCAGAAGACACAAAGTAAAATCCTGAAAGATTCTGTTGCTTTGAGCTGAGCAGTAGTCAGGTAACCTTTCTGTAGTACTAGTCCTCCTTGGAGCCCAAGTACTTCCTCGGTATTTTTCTATTACCTTCACTTGGTTATTCAGATGTTAGTAGTTAAATGACGATAGATTATAAGGAGTACAGACAACATCCTGAAATGGTGTTCATCAAAAGATGCCCAGATCTACAGCCAATTTTAATAATTCATAGAGTCCCAGACCCTGTGGTTGAACTCCAGGTTAATACATCCTGCCTATTACCATGGGTTGATTCAGCCAGAAGTACTGAGAGTCTGCTGGCATCCTTTCTAACCCAAATTTAGTATTAAGGAGAACTTTTATTTTCTGTACCTCAGTAATAAATCTTGGGGCATCTGAAGTAAAAGAAGAAAAGGACAATATTTCTTTGCTTTGGGTTCCTACATGGTTTTCTGTTCTTCTGGTATAAAAGATCATGATGATTTGGATTGTATCAGGATGTCATACTGGATTTATCAATGATGATGGCAAAGCTTAGAGAGAATGGAGGAGGAAAAGTGGTACCGTGTGGTTTGCCAAGTGTAGGGAGGAAAGCAAACCAAAGGTTGTTTTGTAAAATGTCATTTTTGGTTTTGACACCATGCACTGTCTGCTTGAGCCTGTAAACACAAGGCTCCCCCAGTGTTAATTCTCTGAGTAAGATATAAGCAATGTCTAGACCTTAGTATGCCTGCAAATAGCTGCCAAAAAGAACTGAAGAAGGACAAAAAAATCTCCAAAATCTCCTTGCTTCTACATTCAGTAAACAGAGCTTGTAGGACTCTAATGATCTGAGGCATTTTTTTCTTGAATATTTGAGGGGCTTCATCAGCCCCAGCAGTGTAGAAATAGATGTTTCCCTCTCAGCTATGATCTCTCTCATCTCTTGCTAGTGAGTTTGACTCTGTTGAGTTTGGTACTTTGGGAGATGGTCTTGATTGTTCCCAGGTCTGACTCAGGGTTGGCACTTTTGGAAAAACTTAGGTCTGCTTTAGAGCTGACAATCCATTTTTGGGGTATTCCTACCTCTCCTTTCCCCCTTCTATCCCCTCCTACCTCCATCTTTTAGCCCTTAAACAGAAAAGCTGACCAGATTCAGCTGGAAGTGTCTGCTGCGAGGCAGGAGGGATTTGGAAGCAGCTGGTGTGCAGGGAGCAGAACGGCTGGTCAGTACTGAAATCTCAGAAGGAGCTTGGGCTGCAGACCATAAATTCAGAGAGCTGCTGGACTCTTTATGAGCTGCTGTATTGAACAGACACTGTACCCCATTTTTTAAACATACCTCAGTTGTGTGTAACTTCTGCTCACTCAGGTAGCACTGCATTACAACTTCGTGCTTCTAACTTTTGCACTTTGCTGGAATTTACTGGCTCATCGTTAACGTGTTATAAACACTTTCATTGTGAAGGCTTCTCTGACAGTTAGTCTGCTGGCTTTTAATTGTACTGAAGATTTCTTTGACTTTACTCATACGGCATCAGACTTCTTGAGAAGCCTGAGACACATACCTATTGTTATTATTTTCCATGCAATCACTCAGAGAAGCTGTTCAAAATAGTGAGGCATTCAGATATGCATTTACAGATGCGATAGAAAGCGAAATACTCAGTGTGGTTTGTAATTGTGTTTATCTAAGTGCAGCCTCTTCCTGTGTCAGAACAGATTTTTGCAAACAAGAGGGCAATGATTCAGTTCCAGGGGAAGACTGACAAAATAAACCCAGGCTTCTGCTGACCTGATGTAGTGCTGAACAGTGTCCTACCCTGGGAAAATATTTCCTGCTTTATTTTCATAAATATTTATGTAATTCCTTCTGGGAAACATGTCTTCTTCAGAAAACTGAACATGCTGCTCCCTGACACAAATTAACTATTTGTTTACACATGAGAGATTGTGGGCATTTACCCAGCCTTGGATTTTTGCATTCTTATCTCAGGCATTTCTGTCGCTTAGATTTCTCTTTCACTTTGCTCCTAGAGATCACATAATGCCTTGAGTCATGGAACTTAATTCTGCCTCTGGGTTTCAAATATCCCCAGTGCTCTTGGTAGGATTGGTATTTGGGGCTGCAGAAAGAGGGACCAAATGTGATGTTCTGACTGGAATGACATTTCTGTCCTGCCCAGCTATGACCTTCCCATGCTGGTTTGAGGCTCCTCTCTAAAAAAATAATTCATGTAAGCAATTGAAGAGAGGATTGCATAGCTAATGAAAATATTTATATTTAGAAACAGACCTAAACACACTTTTGTGAACTGAAATAGAACAGGCATCCAGACTTTTGTGTTTGCTTTCTAAGTTTCTAGTAGTGATTAGCAGCAAAATTGTGCATGAATTGCCCCAGGAGTATTTCCCACCAGGACAAAATAAAAAAAAGTTGATCCTGCTCTCTTTAACCTTTTTAAAGAACAGAAGAGTGACTGATCCTGAAGCACAGACTGCTGGAGCCTTGCACGAAGCCTTGTATTAGTGCAAACCTGAGCTTTGCTCGCCAGCTCACTCTCAACCCTTCCACGAAGTGGTGAACTCTGGGGTGCTGCAGAGAAAGCTGTGTGATAGGTAGGAGATATTCACCAGAGATGGCAGACGCTAAGCTTGTGCCCAGGATAAAACACGTGGATGTGTAAGTGGTACCTAGGTCATGTGCTGATCTGTGGGTTTTATATGAAACCTGTTTATCTTAAAGAACATTGAAAAAACTTCAAAGCACAAGCTCATCGGTCCTATGGGATCATAGTCTGGGGTTCCTAGCATTCAGCTGTGGTGGCTTGCATTACTCATTTGACCTTCTGATTGAATGCACATATTTATAGATTATATAGATTTACAGAGTAACTCTCTCTCTCTCTTTTTTTTCTTCTTCAGTTCAAACTCTGCCACACACTTTCCAAACACAGCCAGAGCCAAACAGCTTTTAGCACTTTCTTCAGTACTTTGCAAAAAAGAAAAAGCAAAACCAGCGAGCAGCTACCTGCTCTGGAGGATTCATGAGCTCATCCGGTAAAATGGGAAGGCAAAGCTGCAAGGAAGCTGGAGAGAAGGAGAGACAATAAAAAAGGAAGAAACCACAGGAGACCAGAGGAAGCTTAAAGACCTCCCTCTTAGCCCATAGGCAGGTAATAATATGTGCATAGTCTGAAACAGGCATTCCTGACCCTTTTTTTTTGCTGTCCTCCTGAACACCATCAGTGGTGACTGTGGTGCTTACTGCTCCGAAGAGGCTGACTTGCTGCTCTTGGAGCCCCTGGCCAGGTCACTGCCCGAACCCTGCTACCAAATGTGTCTCAAACGTCTGGCTGCCCGGCTCCGTGAACTCTCTCTTACCTCCTGTATCGCTTCCCTGGCGTTTGGGGACGCACAGTGTTGTGTAACATGTATCATAATGTTGATTTCATGTCTGCGTGGGTGTATTTCTGGCAAGAAAAAGAAAGTTTTGAACCTCGTTCTCCTACCTTCCTAGTTAATTGTCTTGACTGCCAGACTGCTTGGTAGTGAAGGGGAGGGAGGGTGATGGTGGTAGCATATTTTCAGCTTGACATCTTAACGAAACCAAAGGAAAAAACCTTCACCCAGCCCATACTCAGAAAGCTGGTATTTTTTTTAAACCTGATAATGAATTAGACCTTTTACAACTCCAAGTTTTGTGTAAGGAAGGAAGATTAAAATAGGAAAATATGTTTCTGCTCAGTTCTGATTATTGCTAGTACCTCTGAAGCTTCTGACTTTTGATTTGTGAACCAGAAGACCGCATCCCAGTCCCCACTTCATATGCATGTCTCTGAATTGTAGATACTTGTAGGTATACAATGAGAGTCATTATGTCTGGGTTTAATTCAAAAGTAGCTTAACATATAAAGTGCAGCACTAGCATGGAGTGGCTAAAAGGGCTGCTGTGACTTCTGCCATTTGGAGTAATTCTTGTCACTTGGAACTACTGCTCAGCCATCCCTGGCAAGGATAAATTTGAGCTACAGGGCTTATAGAAAGATTTCTGAACAGCAATTATTTTGCCATTGATGGGAACCGTTGTGAACCACTGAGTTTTCCACATTTTTCCCCAAGGCAGGATTCCCCCAGACTTCAAGTTTGTGTTTGTCTCATCCCCACATAGAAAGCAACACATGCTTGGGTGCTTTGCTTTTTAATCTGTTTGCTCTCTGGCTATAGCGATATAGATATAGAAGAAAGGCTCATAAATCAGCACACTATTTCTCATCACCAAAATTTGGTGCATGGCTTTGTTTAATATGTGGGCTTTTATGACAGTCTTCAAAGGAATTTACGAGTTTAGAAGTAACATTAAATCAGTTCCAAGGACAGTGTTGGACTATGTCCAACACTATCAGTAAAACATTATGTAGCATTGTCATTTCTCCAAGTGTTTTGGAGTTTCCAACTTTATTATAGGATTCACAGTCACCTTCAGTCTAAGGGACAGGAAATTGCCACACTCCTTGCTAGGTGCTTGCGGTTTGGTCAGAGCAGTATGTGCTGAGGGGAACCTGTTGATCCTGGAAGGGTTTTGTCCTCTGCTGTGGTAGAGGGTCTTACCCCTTGGGCCATAACCAGCCAGAAGCAATTCAGAATAAATCCGAACTTATGAAGAGTTGGGTTAATGGTAAGAAGCTGCATCTAATATTAATGGGTCCCTGCCTTTATAGCACAGAAGAGATTTGCCATGCAAGCATCTGCACAGCTGCATCACATCAGATATGTTGTTTTTTCCCAAAGGCCAACGACCTAATCAAAAGAACAAGGACTATGCAAAGGGTAAGCAGAGCTTGATCGCACAATCCGCCATTGAGAAATCTCCAATTGCTCTTCTTCTTCCTCTCCTCCCTCTTCTTTTCTTGTGCAATTGATGACCCCTTGGTGACAAAAATGACTTCAGGCAGTGGAGGAGGCTGCTTGGCTGATCTCTGAGGTGGTTCCAGCTTCATGCTGCTGACACGGTCCATTAACTGTTGAATCTGTGCAGAGGCTCCAGCCATGCTGTTGCATCCACATTCCTGGGATTGGCTTCGTGCCCTGTTTGCCCACAGTCAATGCGTGCGCATGGCCGCTTGGCTACCCGCTCCAATACCCATGCAGCAGGATGGCACAGTGCCTGCTCACAGAAGTGGGAAGCCAATTTCACCAGGGTACAGATGAGCACTGCAAATGGATTTAGACTGGCATCCTGCTGGATGCTGCCTATGCCAGTTCCCCAGCTGGAACTGGCCTCCTTTCTGCAATAACATTTTATTTTTATTTTTAAATTCTAGACTTAATTGATCTGGAAATGAATTACTGCCCGTTAGCAGTAATTCACAGAAGTTACTCACAAACAGCACGTGCTTTCTCTTAAGGAGGATCTGTGGTGGGGAATGAGTCAGTAACTGCAAGTCTTCCCCCGTGTGTGGATGCCAGTGCCTTGGTGCCACTCTGTGCTGACTCCATCAGATGTAATGAACATACCCACCGTCATGCTATGCCATACGTACAGGCATACGTACAGGCATACATTCAGTGAGTTTCTCTCTGGTCCTCTTGGTGGAGGCAATGGAGGCACAACCTGAACCCTGAGCCGCCCTTTTGCAAGGAGACAATAGTTGGGATTTTTTGACTAGAGCCCCTAAACGTCATGGCAAAGGCATGACAGCTTCATATCTCCAAAGATTTGCATCAGCCAGCACTTAATAAGTAACAAGGATGCACAATAACAGAGCATGGAAACAAAGGAATCAAGCAATCTCAGAAAGAAAACATGGATGAGAAAATGAGAAGTTATGATTTGTCTGTTATTCTAATTACGTAGGGTTAGAACCGGACTACAAACATCTGCTACTGTGAGTTTGCTGCTCCTGGGATTCCTCAGCCCTTTCCTCCTAAGTGGAGCACTTCAAGTGAGCAGGATCTGGCCTGAAGAAATCCAAGAAATCCAAGGCTGTATTCATTTCTTAGGTTTTTTGTTTGTGCTGATTTAAAGCTCTGGCCATTTTGCTTTTCTTTGGATTAGCTGAGCTCAAGGGAACTCTCTGCAGGAATGTGCCATTGTTGTTGGTTTTTTTTTGGGGGGTGTTTTTTTTTTTTTTATGTGATGCAATGCATTAAAATTTTCATGCAGGCAGTCATTAATTGTCAAAACCAAAAATACCCCTAAACTCCTGTCTACAATTATCCATGCTGTGCTATATTTGGGACACATTATGGTTTCTATCATTAAGAAGGCCTCCTTGTAATGCCCCATCATGGATAAAAGATAGCCACAAAAATGATGCATATGGACAAAATATAAAGTGAAATTATGGGTTTCTATACTGAAATGGAACTACTGATGATGCATATGCCAGACACGAGTGACACAGAACAGAACTGTTAGTAAACATAGGGTAAACTATAAATATGCTTAAGACGAGACATCACGCATTGTTTCAAGTGACAAACTTTGTGCTAAAAGAAAGAAAAAAGATCACAAATCTAGACAGACAGCATTGCTAAAAGTTATATAGCTGCATGATTCATTCCCCAAAGAAATCAATGTCAGGATGACATTTTTCTTCAGGCAGTACTGGCAACTGCTCGTAATTTGGGTAAACTTTCTCTGCCCTATAAAAACAAACCATCAAACCAAAAGGTAACCACTGAAACAGCTACCACTCAACCAAAAAAAAAATAGTATTTTAAACAGAGCACAACATAAAACTGCATGAGTCAATCTACCGTAAACTTTCGGCAAATAGGATGTGTCATAGAGATCAACTTCGGTGTTTCCAGAGAGCATAGGCTTATACAGCAGGCTTTTTAGAAACAGACTTTGCTCCAAATAGTAGTTCCCTACTTTCAATAAACCCTGACTGGCTGCAACTAGTTATTTCTCCTGATACAGACAGCCAAAATAACTGCCTTGTAAATAGAAGCCTATGGAGCTAGATTAATTACAGGGATTACGTATAGTATTCAGAGCTTTTAAAACAAGAAGTGATCATTATGATGATCCCGGCTGGCCTCCTACGTAACAGAAGCCTTGGAATGTCACTGAGTGATTCCTGCTCACAGCTGCTGGTGGTGATGGGAAGTTTCATCTATAAAGATGTATAATTTTTATTGAACTATTTCCAGTGAGTGAAAATGCACCAGCTAACCTGTTCCAGTGGCTAGTTACCCTAATTTTATAACCTGCTATATCTTCTGCAACGCATATTTATTTGATCATATTTAATATGTATGTCTCTTTAAATGAACCGGTGGATTTCAAGTATTCATAACTTTCTATCAATTTTAGGCCCAAATGCTGAACAGTTCTACATCTTGTATCCTAAAAGCCAATTTATGACACAGTGTGTCACAGTTAGAGAGCAACTTTCTTCCTGAAGTATTGCAGTTCTCAGCAGTGAACTTTTCTGGCAGGCACAAAGCAATGCTTGTTTCTTGGTTTACTTCTTTACATTAGATAACAGTCCCAAGGTCCAATGCTTTTAGCTTGTGGCAGCATACAGCGTTCTTGACAAACTCCACAGCTATTTAAGTTGGTGGCTTTAGTATTACCACTGTCTTTCATGAAGGGAAGTGGCTGAGATGTTGTCTGAATGTTCTTAGTGACCTTTATTGTTCTCTTTTGATGCTCCTTAAAGTCTTTGTCAGGAAAAACTGAGCTCAACTATTTGCAACAAACCATTTTGCCTGAATATCCTTTTAGATGAGACAATCAGTTTGCTTGTTAAAACAAAGAGTCACCTCCCCATTATGCATGGGAAGATGATTTGGTTTACAGATCAGCCGGTGAGTGCAGTGGTTACAGAGAGAGCTAAGATGATTCTGTGTGAGTCAGTCTGCGTCCAGCAAAGCTAAAGAGATTAAGCTCAATGCCACAATATTACTAATGTAGTTATTCCCAAGTAAAGTTTAGGTCCAGAATGAGTTTTGTCTGTGTTTTTCATCTGCCTGTGGTATCTCATAGCTCTGGAGAGTGAAGCATTGATTCTAATAGATTTCTCTAAAGCATTTGACTTTGTACCTGTATGTGGGGGAAACAAACTCCACCATGAATGGGAGTAAGAAAGCCAGGTAGCTCTTTTAGTCCCACTTTGTTACACTGCAGAGGCATGTGACATGAGTTTTGAGAAGGATGCAAGCTGCAATTGGAAAAGAGCTGGGAGCAACAGAGAATATCCCAAGCTGCCTTTCTGTGGAAAGGGGGAAATCAGGTAAAGAGAAAAATATAGGACAGCTACAGAACTGGAATGAACTTCTCCAGTGGGTCTTTGAATGAAAAAGTAAAACTCCAAGGAAGGAGTTTTGCAGGTAAACATTCAGAAAGATAACAAAGAGTTAAAGATCTGTGATGGAGAAATAGAAAAACTCACATTAACTTCTCTGAGCTTTGGACCAAATCCCTTGTTAATTATATAGCATGGAAAAAGGAGTGTGTAAATACCTAGACCCCAGGCCACCTCTTCATCAAGTTCACTTCAACAGAATGACATAAACTCAGAGTGGGAAAAGGCATGTATAAAAGAACATCATAATGGGCATTCCAAAGATCCTTCCATTCCAAGTGATTGTCTTTCAGTTACTTTGCAAAGCAGAAAAAATACAGGCTGAATTCAAATTACATAATAAAGATAGTGAAATTTATGCAGAAATGTATATATTGAAGACAACTCTGTGCTTTTGCCCAGCAATATGCTTTTGTGTCCAGGAGTGCTTTCATTTTACTGTGGCTCATCAATCTGTTTTAAGTTTGGTTCAGAAGTTTCTAAGGTTTGCAGAAGGCAGAAATCACAAAGAAGGGTTGTTACATTTAATGCTTATGAACAGTTTATCTATTATCAACATCCCAACAAGGAAGCAAGGTATAATTTATTCCACCACTTGAAGACTACCTGTTGCATTATCCAGTGAATCATGCTGGACAGCTGTAAAATAGGCCATCATCCTCAGTATTTAGTCAGTTACACAGAATTTTACTAATTTGATTTGATTTTTTTCCCTTAAAACAGAAAATCCAATAAAGAAGAAAAACGGTCTAAATGTCAATACTCAACTATAGAATGTGTTTGACTGGCAGAAGATCAGAAATGTGGTAGTTTCTTCATCTGCAAGAACATTTTAGCAGTGATAGATGTATGTGCTCACCTAAGGGCTTTTCAGCTCTGTTGAAAATTCCTTACTACCTCTTGAAGTTGGTGTCTGTCAGAGAACACGCTGAATGTTACCAATAATTCAAAGAACCACCTAAAAACAATTGCTGATATGGCTTTATAGATAATAACTTTATGAACGATTATCTTCTACATAATTCCACAACATTCTGTCTAAGGACTGTGTCTTCCTTAGCTTCTTGAGAAAATCTACCATCATCTGCATCAGAGACTGAAACTGCATGCTGTTGATAGTCACTTGGGAACTATTAGCATAACCTCTGTTTTTCTGTCCTTTATTTTTGTAATACTCACTGACTGGAAAAATGAATAAACGTAACTGTAAACTGCCATTTGGAAAATCCAGAACTTTCACAGAAGAGTCATGTGGACAATCACTTGTTCTCCATGCCTCAACTTTGTGGTGGTCCGTGAGGCAAAAAGGACCTTCTTCTGGCAACCCCAAAGATGAACAAGTTAGAAAAATAGTTGTACTTGGGTATTTTTTTTCCTGACATCAAAGCTTCTTAAGAGAGAAATGTGCTATTACAATGGCATTATTCTTTTTTTTCTTCCTGTAACAGCTGTGGCAGATGTTCAGCACTTGCCTTTGCACATTTAAAATTCTGATTCATTCAGGCAGACCGGGTAACAAAGTTGCCTCAGGTTCCTGTCACCCTGAAGTCAGTGGTAGCGCTTTTATTGGGACAATCTGGACCAGCAATGGGCACCCCGTATGTGGGTATTCACTGGGGGAAAGGAGAAAATGCAGGAGGAAATTTTCCTTGAACCTGATGCACTGAAGTAGGCTGTATCTAACATTGCTTTAATCATCGGGGTGGCAGCTGGCCTACCTGCACGTCTGGGAGCCCTGACCCATTTCAGTATGAAAAGTTCTTGTTACTTCATCCTGAGAAGTTCTAACATCTCTGTTGCTTCCAACAGGGCTTTGAAATATAGTTATATGAAGGGTGTGCACATACGTATGTGGCAGGAGAAAAAAGAGGGAGCTCTTACTGTAGAAAAAAAATGCATTCTTTGGTCTTGCAAAATTGTTTTTCCAGAGATCCTAAGCTTTGCAGAGATCCCACAGAGCTTAGGGAAGCTGTGGCAGCTTGCCAGCACCACAACCCAACACTGGTGTGTCCGTAGCTCCGCTGCAGCCAGCACAGCAGGACAGGTGATGGAGCAACAGGCTACTGGGACGCTGGAGCAGCTCTCTGGGGGAAGGCTGGGACAAGATCCCTCCTCTGCCCCACTCCAGGAGCCCTCTTCCACCAGTTCTCTCTGCTGGCAATGCAGTGTGTGTGACTGGTAGCTGAGACTGCTAATCTGCTTTCTCCAGCAGTTGGCTTCCGTGTAGCAATCACAAGCGGTCAGCGCTGAAATTCCACTGATATAGAAGAGGTGGTTGCATGTGAACGGAGTAGGCTTTCTTTAAAATACAAGTTAGCAATGCACACTTGAAACTCACACTTCCTTTTTTCAAAGCGGAAAATCAAGTCCTCTGAATTTGGGAAATGCCAGATGTTTATCTGTCTGGCCAGCCTAAATTTGGCCTCGTGTTTGTGTGTTCTGATACTCTCTTCTATTGCTTTCGTCATGGATTCTTTCTTCCCAAGGACCCTGATTCATCTGAAGTTCAGTCTGGTTACAAAATCAACACTTTGAAATTAGGAAGCATGAAACCTGGGGTTTCCCAAGTATCTTTTATTCTGCAACTTCTCCATTTCATTCCCGGCTTGAATAAAAAGTGTCAAAATTAAGGCTATTGGGGCAAATGCAAATGTGCAATTTCCTAACTTTTGAAAGTTTGTTTTTGTAAGTGTTGTAATCTATTAATGCTCTTTTTTTTTTTTTTTTTTTTGGTAAGTAATCAATTATATAGAAAAACTCCCACATAATCTGATGATCTGAAAGGATCAGCAATGTGAATGGGTTGTGGGTTACCAGTACAGCATTACTGCACTTAATGAATCAGTTCATCCATTCATGTGTGCCTGCCACTTTTCAAGTAACTAAATCAAAGGCTGGTATAAATTCCAAGGCATATGAATGAGAAAAGCAAATAATGTGTGGGTTGTAAGTGGAAATTCAGCCTTTGTACTTAACTGTGGAGCGAAATTGTAAGAAAACTGGCAGGTATTTTAAAACCAATGGGAAGAGAAACTCTCTGGCCCCCAGAACAGCTTATGAAGTTTTAGAAAACAACTTCAGCCAAAACAAAGATGAAATATTATAGACTTTTTTTTTAATTTTTAGGGGGTCTTGCACCAGACTGCTGAGCTGAGGCTTGACAAACCTACACCTTGCTTTTGCTCTTGTCACTGACCTGCTGCAGACCCACACATTCGTTGTTTTGCTCACTTACCAAGTAGTCTTTCATGGCAGACTCTCCCTTTCCTATGTGAATGGCAGACTCTCCTTTTCCTTCATGTGAACATCTGCCCCTAAGATGAATCTAATAATAACAATATCTTACAAGTTTTCAACCCTAATTTATTTTCTTTTTCTACAAAGAATCCTTTGCTGACTTTTTTATATTGTGGTGCCAGTGGAGATGAAGAGATGCAGTTGAATTGTTAAGACAGAGCCTTTCCCAAATGGCTCTTGTCCATTGTAACACACTGACTACATATGACAAAGTTTTCTGCATCAGCAATGCTTTGCTGTATCTGAGTGTGTTGACCCCTTTTCAGTAAAAGCTTTTTGCTGCAAGTGCCCAAAGGCATTTGAGTTTCTGTTGCTTGTAACTATAAACTACTGCTTAAAAGTGACTTGAGTTTTGAGAAGATACTACTGTAAAATATTTTTTTGTCTGAAACAGCATGGCATTTGACAACACTGTCAGACTAAATGTGACTAAGCACCATTTTGATATATTTAAGTATTAAAGAAACAGCCTAACACTTGCAAGAGGAAAATTGTTAGGAGTGTTTTTGTTCACCAGAGTATCCTCAACTGGTTTATTTGTTACTTTGAATTTGTTTTGGCAAAATGAGTGCAATGCTTTGTTATCTTGGGTATACATCCAGTCCTGAGACTGGATGCAGAACACACAAAGCACGTAGGCTGTTGTACTTTTGCTGTGTAAAAGGGATGAGGCTTGACCCAGATTCTTGCCTTATGCTTCAAAGCAGCTTACAAAGTGGGTCTCAATCCCTTCAGCAAGCATGTTTGTTACAAGTTAAAAGTATGTAGTTTCCATTCTTGTAGAAACCATATACCATATACCATTACAGGAGAGGTAGTACTGGTTCCAGGCTCTGTAAGAGGTACCATATGCATAAAGCCTCTGCTTGACTTATTACTAAGCCACTATTTAAATTGGAGCTTGCTCTGAAATGAAATCCCCTTAGGAAGTGCAGGTGGGAAGCCTGCGACACTTTTTTTCTACGTAATTTAGGGAAATAAAACCTTTTAATAGTCAGTCCAGTATCACCGCTGGCTGATTTCACAGACTTTCAAGGATGGGCTGATGTGTTCAACCTTGAACACACTACCCTTCCTTGTCAGCTTTATTATCTGTTTTACTGTTACTTTCAGTTTTCCCTTGGCTAAAAGGAAATGAGCTGAAAAAAAAAAAATGATTAGGTATTAAGGTGTCTCTTTCTGTTACGGAGAACTCCTATTAGAATTCCTCAGGTGACTCTCACTTCCCTGAACACCTTTCAGTAGACTGCCCAGTGGACTAGGAGTCCAATAGGAAACCAGAGCATGTCAGGAAGGTCTATGTGAACAAAATCAAAAAACATTCCTCATATCTTCCCCCCCAGACATGCATATTCTTCCCCTTGCAATCCACAGAGAGAAGCATGTGATACAGAAAGGGGAATTTGGCTCCAAGGTAAATTTCTCAAGAAATCTTCCTTTAAAATAAAGACCTCTATGGTATTTTTTTGTTTAATTATTTTCAGTAAGGGCTGTATTTTTTCTTTTCAATTTGATATTCTTCCAGCCTCTCAAGCTTATATGTTAAACAAAAAAATATGAGTCAACTCTGATTCAGTCCCAACACAGCACCTGGCTCTAAGAGCATCCAGTGCCCAGCCTGATGCTTCATACCCTGTCTCCAACAGTTTTACCTGTGGAGCTACCTCCGTAACTTGCAGCGTTGTTGTTTGTTGTTGTTGTTGTTAACTTTTTCTGTCCCTATATGTGAAAATACTATGGGTTCTTTTGTAAATTTATTCAAAGTTATTTGCCAGTCACTACTACAGCTAACTTTTGTGATAATTCTAGCCTTGCAAGCCAAACATATGAAGAAGATTGTTTCAGTAAGGTCTCCATAGGCTTGATCAAAGCTTGCTAAAATTGAACTTATAGAGCAGTTTGGTTAGGGACCAAGTTGGAGGAAACTCTGTACTCTCCCAGAAGATTGCCATTCCGGTATATGAAGAACAGGAACATCTCTTTTTGGGAAGAAAACAAAAAGTAAGTTTCAGCATGCCATATTATGTAATGTTTTTGCCACTTTATACAGTGATTTTACACTAAAAATGGGCCTCTTTAAAAATAATTTATGGAATGAGATTGAAGCACCAGAAGGGACAGATGCAACATTAAGAGGGGGGCTGAAAGGAGTAGGCCTTTTGCAGTCACTTCACTGCATTTCACTTGGGATGTAAATATTAAAACCACCTGAATGGGTAATTATAGTGTGGTATAGTATTTTAATAGGCAAGAAGTGTTCTTATTCTGATATTACTATAGATAAAATGGACTACACAGAAAAAAAGAAAAAGAAAGAAAAAAGAAAAAAGGTAAAAAGAAAAAAGAGAAAAGAAAAAAGAAAAAAAAAAGGAAGAAGAAAAGAAGAAAGAAAAAGGAAAAAGAAAAGAAAAAAATCATTGTCAAAATGTGGTTTTAGTGTCTGCTGTTGAAAGCAGAATTTTTGTTTTGGATATGACTGCTGTTATTTATCGGTACCTACAGATCAGTTCAACAGGAGAAGAAAAAATAAAATGTTGGTAGGCTTGCTAGTCAAAAACCTCTTTCTTTGATTTCCACAGGCATATGCTTTTAGCCTACAGCTCACTAAATCTGTTGGGCATGGCAGTTTCTTTGAATATTTGATGTGGGTTTGTGGTAACTGCAGTAGAGAATTTAAGAGACATAAACTCTACAGATACGTTCAAGATGCCTACCAATCTTTCTTTCTTCATTGGCTTCTATTCACTTTTCTATCAATTTCTCTCTCTCTCTACTTCTTGCAAGGTCTATAGTTATGATGTTAAAAAATCAGGAAATATTTCTTCACTATTTGTTTTGTACCCCATCTCTTAGTTTCATCCTGAAGTAATATTGTGCATCTGTTATGCCTAAATATTTGTAGAATCTAGCACAATTTTTGCAGCTACTGTAGACAAAATTAATATTTTGTTACATCTATTAGATACATAGTTAGGATTGCAACTATTCCCTTAATAAGTAAGAGTTTCTGCTCTTCCTTTAGCATACTATATGCACACTAAAATTTGTGTCAGTAAATAGTTCTGTGTATCAGAAGACAATAACTTCAGCTGTTTTTTTTTAAGTCAGGGATTCTGCATCACTGCATCATGCAGATGTGGTTCTGTTAGGTCTGTGTAGGGAAACACTTTTGAAAAAATAGGTATCATTTTATGAGTGTGTTAATGAGAGAAGGAGCAATTTCTACTCCTTCTGCCTTAGCAGAAGGACTGGCTATCCACAGAAACACCATTCAGTTTCTGTCACAGATTAGTCCACTTCCAATAACTGTAATATATATTAATTTTTCCTATTACATCTGCGTATGATAGATATTATGAGCAGGTAAAAGGAAGATGCGTAAGACTTACTTGCATTATCAAACCTGTCTCTGTCAGAGAGTAGGAGACGATTCTCTTAGCAGCTTAACTTTCTTGTAGTTACATTGAACAAGAGCTGAGGGTACAAAGCACCTGAAATTCATGACACAACTAAGATTGCACTATTTACTATATTAGGATCATGGTCTTCTTTGTTTCTTCAATGGGCAGATGTGGCTCTTATTTGCATGAATGCTAGGTAATGTATGGTGTCTGTGTAAACAAGTATATGTCATTTATTTATTAATTGTATTCAACAACTATTAATTACTCTGGTCCCTGTGCTTCTTTGTTAAAAAGGGTAAACAAACCTCCGGAACTCAATGAAATTACTTGTGCTTGAAAACAAGCATTTGACATTCTTTTCAGATCAAGTCCTTGCTCCTTTTCCTTGTGTCCTGCTCTGGTATAGCAATTTTTGACAATTAAACTCATCTTCCTTCACCAGAGCATTTGTGCAGAGAGTATATTTCTGCCATAAGAACATGTTTTTATTGCAATGATAAATCCCTGAAAGAAGAGTTTGTAATGGAAACAGTGACTGCTCCTTAAATGACTATGGAACCAGAAGGCTAGGCAATGCTTAAGAGAAACAAGGGCATATTTTAAAATTAGATCTACCATTTCTACCTTTATATGGACTAGAGGAAATTAATGGTTCAGCTTCAACCCAGAGGCAAAGCCAGCAATGTTGACTGTATTGCACCAAGCACAAAATTGGTCCAAGACTTTACATATATTCAACTTTCCAAAGATCTTACAATCTGACTCGTATCAGGCAGTCAGGGGAATCCTGGAAAGAAAAACAAAGAGCCATAGGAAGTGGCACTTGTGATTCAGCAGATGACATTCTTCACCCTGAGTCAGTCATGCAACAACACCCAGCTTCCCTGCTGGGGTGCTCTCCTGCAGGTAAGTCCCAGCACTGAGGCTCTGAGTCCTAACTGCTCCGTGCCATAAAATATTGGATGACACTTGTCACAAGAATAGCAGCATCTATCCTGGTTCTTGGCTGTATTACAAACTGGGTAATCACCTTAATGTCCTGGTTGCTCTAATTGCCCATGGTTGTTTCCTCTGTACTTCCTTCCCCTTGGTCCGTGTCATGTTGCTGGCACTGTTGCAATAGCTGCTGCTTTTCTAGGGGTGACTGGTTTTGCTTGATGCCCAAGGGGACCTGGCTAGATTTCAGTGAGTGCTGAGCTGCTGCTTCTGTGTTGTTCCTTTTTAGCTTGTGACATTGTTGAAACAAAAACTGAACTGCCTTTCATATCTGTAGTGACCGCTTACTGGGGTTCATATCAAAATAGGGATGCTACTAGCCTGAGGAACACTGGAGACTTGTGCTATGCCAGTAAATAGAAAGGATCTTTACATCACAGGCACCAATGAGCACAAAGTAGAATAGGCAGAAGATTCCATTCCCACATAGAAAACATACCTGGCTTGAGTCAGTTGTTATATTTTATTTCTAGCGCATACTTTAGCACTACCAGCTAATTGTCAGCTGCGTGTATCTACATCAGGAACACTCAGCACATAGTCATAAAGAATGAGCTCCTCTCCTTTGCAGGTTATTTTTAAAATAAGGAAGCTCTTGTTATAGTTGTGGAATAATAAGCATTGCAATTAATATTAAGGACCAAAGTTTGCTAGGTAATAAAAGCCCAAATAAACTTAATTCTCCTGAACTTAAGTTGAATGTTTATATAGAATGCCATAATAATAACTGATTTCTTTTCAGTGGTAACTACTTAATCAAATGCAAATTTTAGAATGCCTCTGAGGCTCAGAAACTGTACACCAAATATGTGCTTTCAGTAGATTTTTATGGTGGCTTATAGTGGAAAAGCTGATAGAACTTTAGCCATTGCCTTGCTATCAAATACTTCCGTAATTCCAAATTAATATGCCTCATGTTATCTGCTGGCTCAGCTGCTTGCTTTGCATTCATTGTGATATGAGAAATGATGGTTCCTTGGTGATTTTATTAATTTTACTGCCCGAGAGTGGGTTTTTTTTTGAGTTTCTTCTTCTAACGAAAACATATAGCAGAAAACACTCTTCTACTAATTTGTTAGAAATCTGATCTTGGTAAGTTTTGAGTGTCTTTTGACTTGGTTCTGTTGATTTTAAAGAGCTGACTCACAGTGACTCACAAGACACGTTGGCACCTGGCAGAATCATGTCCTAATCGATCTGTGTGGTGCTTGGTGGTTTCAGTTGGCACAAATTTATTCAAACTATTGCCTTTTATTGTATTATACATTCCAACTTAAGTGGTTTTGCAAGCCTTGAAGCTTGCTTTGAGCTCCAAATTCAAGTGTTTCTGAAGCATTAATGTAAAAATCCTTCAAGGTATCACATTTCTTGACTTTCATAATGAAAGCATGAAACCTGTAAATCTCATAAAATTTTGGTGAAAGAAAACTAAGCAGTGTTATCAAGCTTGCAATTCAGAGCAGGTTCAAAAGCTCTGTCAGGACCTTTCTAAGCCCTAAACACAGCACACTTCATTTAAACCCTAAAACAAACACAGTTGATATTGCCATAATCAGAAATTGTTTCACTTAGGTCTATTTAGTAAGGGACCAGCCTGCCTTTAGCTTTTGCCAAAACTCCCACTAAAGTCAACAGAATATTTAAGCACTCAGCAGGCATATCTTCTTACTTTATTTCCTCAGTTGTTTATGAGCATTTACAGACTCCTAATGCAGGTACCTTTGCATTTATACAGGTCCTTTTAACACCTTCATCCAAACTGGCAACTTATCCTTTCACAGCTATGGGACAGCTGTCTAGGTACTCCTTTTGTGCAAAGATTACAAGGGATGTAAATGAAACTAGATCTTAAAGCAAGAACTTAAGCCTTAAGAATGTCTTGAGAAATGCCAGATTTTAAAATGGAACATGAATTCCCATTTCAGGTGTGTTTTTCTGGAGCTGAGGCTTGCCTGCATTGCAGAGATGGTTTCAGTTATCCTTTTACAGTTGACTATAGTTGACCCAAATCTACATTATATCCCTACATTATGCATGATGGTGCTTTTAACTTAAGATATTGATCCATATTGCCAGAGGGGCTAATCTAAGCTTCAGTTAACACAACTCATTAGTTATTAACAGGACACAAGCTGCCTCCTCTTTGCTGCTATTCTTTTGCTGTTTTCCCAAAACTTCTCCCTTGCACAAAGGTGTGGGAGTTGCCTCTCAATTTGCATAGGAGCATTTCAGCCCCACAGGTCATATGTCGAAAGACTGAGGGCATGTACTGCAGCCCTGGAGGGCTTCACACCATGCACAGATGACTCCAGTCCAAAGAAAGCAGTTCAGGTGTCACTTCAAAGCATGGCCAGCACCATTGACATGAGGCTAAACTGAGCTTAGATAACAATAACAAAGTCAAGTTGTTTTCCCATATTCTTCGAGGTGTTACTGAAAAGTCAGTGAGACTTAATCCTTTTGTGCTTTTCAGCACTTATAAAAACTAGACCACAGATCTTTTTGTACATTCATTTGTGCTGAAGCAAAATTCATTTTTTTCAATAGCAGCCTCTTAGTGAGGAACGAACACAGGAAAGTATGTATGCCAGGGCCTCATCTACAGGTTGCATATTAAACAGTTTCTAAATGAAAAGGTGGCTTACTGTGCTATAAAATAAAGTCATCATTTTGCAGACCTACAGCCCACCGGAACGAGGGGACAGGATGGAGTGTGCCTTTTCCAGTATTCCCCACCCACTGACCCAGAGCATGAAACCCACAGAGTTCTTGGAACTGCAAACAGTGTTTGAATTCAGACTAAAACTGGAAAACAGAAACTAGCCTTTTTT
>VXAA01001760.1:251-16463 GCA_013399115.1 Anseranas semipalmata | reverse complement strand
TTTTTTTTGAGTCACATCAGTCAATGCTATTTACAAAATCGGTTTATAGAGACCACAGGTGGACACTCTGACTCATTACACATGAATACTAAATATATCCAAGACAATCTTGGAAAATCCCATAAAGAAAGAGGGAATAGCCGTCTGATTTTTATATTTATAACCTTGGGTTTTGGATGCCAGTAATGGAAATTATATTGTTTTCACAAAAAGCAGGTGAGGGACAGTAAGGGACTGAATGATTGCCAGGCTGCATGTGGCTGGAAGGAGAAGAAGGCTCTAAGCTAGACACGGAGGAAGGTTTGTCATGCTGTAGTAGTTTGCCATTCGCATTTGCGGCAGGCTGTGGTGAGGTTAGCAATGCATTCCACAATTGTCAGGAGTTAAGCAAATGTTATGTCCCTTAGCCAGGGTGAAAAGCACACCTGCCCAGGAAGCTGGCATAAAATTCGGTACAGCCTCAGTCCTACCTCAGTCCTACATGGAGAATTTGAGTAGTACTTTCAGCCTCATATCCTGCCACACATTGCAGTCTCTCTGATCTTGAAAACCAGGGAGGTCCAAGGTCTGTAATATATACAGGAAAGCAGATAATGGATCCCTTTATGTTTGTCATCACTGACTTGTGTTTTGATGGATGTTTCAGTGCCAAGGCTTCTCTTATTCCCACTGCTGGAGGAGAGCTATTGCTGGACTTCCTACAGTCCCTAGCTTGACTTTGAGAAATGCCACAGGGTGAAACTGAAACAAGGCACAGCGGTTCTAGCCTGAAACCTTGTTTTATACATAAGCTGAGAAACAACAGCTTATATTAGGAGGAACTAACTGAGGAATGAGTTAGTTATTCTAATCTATACCCTTTCCTGAATGACCACTAAAGTAAATAAACTAGATGCCAAAATGCAAAGTTTTTAATTACAGTTCACCCAAAAGTATATTGTGGGTTTATGATATTTATTACCAAGATCCCAAGCCAAACTCTGTATAGACAGTGCAGAGCAGTTCCTCACTACTCCGGTCTTTGAAACAGCCCCAAGAAAGAATTTCTCTGTCACTACTGCCTTGTTGAAAGTAGCAATATGTTGGTGGCCACGAACATGGACACAATGAGAAACTACTAATGCAAAGTCAAATTAGGTAGTCATAACTGTTATAATCGAAGGTGTGTAGCAGAAATGGTGTCACTTCTTTGTGAGGGCAGCTTGTATCAGTGGTGCATTGGCTGAGCAGATGTAATGGGGATTTGCTTGTGGACTTCCTACTAAGATCTGCTAATTTGGCTCAGCTTGCTGATCCTTTAGCAAATTAGACACAAGTTCAAAAAAGTCACTCTTCTGGTACCCTCAATGACTAAAGTTTAGGAGATGGAGATGGAAATATCCAACCAGCGTATCTGACTCACTGCAGTCAGTCTCTAATGAGCTCTCCATTTGTTCTCTGCCTCTTTGTAATGCTCCTTCCAGCCTGCAACTACAGTACTTCTACTGGCAATTTCTGGTTCTTGTCTTCTTCCCGAAGGAGTTTATTCTTCAGCATTTTCGCTCATTTTTCATCCGTTCATACTATCTACTTCAATTGACTTAAACCAAATTAAAATTTTGTTTGAAATGTTCAGGATGTTGTTGTTGTTGTCTGTTGAATTTAACTCATCACCAGTGTAGAAGACACAAACAGCACAGCACAAATGGAAAAGTTTATTGCGAAACCAGAGGGATGGCAAAGTAATATCCTTTTTTTTTTTTTTCCCCTAGAAGAATGAGCTTCTTTGTTTCAAACATAGGTCCAGCAATTTCTAGCAGCCCACTGTCTGCAAATCTTATTTCTGCATTGATCATCATAGTCACATGAAATTATTTAACAAGTATTTTATTGCCAAGGTCACATGAATTTACTTAACAAAAACTTAAAGCAAAAACTTAAAAGTGAATTTGCCAGCTCATCTCTCATTGAAACACTCTTTTGGCTTAAAAGAACCCGCTGAGTTGTAAGAATGAGCAGTATTGGGCATTTTCCCAATAATAAGATAGCAATAACAGGGAGGAATGCTTGGCTCTGTTGTATGGTAAATGAACAATGCATCCATGAATTTTATATGTTCATAGTCTTAGACAATTCACGATGACTTAGATCTGTGGCTAGTTTTACATTACTCTGTGCAGGAAAATCACATAGGTGGTCTGCAGCCTTCTGCTAAGCCTTTTAAAGAACCCCCAACAAAAGCAGAGGGAAACGTAAACCTTTTTGTGAGGGAAGGTGGAAAGACAACTTTGGGGGGATAAAGGATAGTTTTGTTAGCCTAACTAATGTTTCATTTAAAGCTTTGCAATGGCTCTTCACTTCAATCCAGATCCGCTCTCTGCAGACTTTGGTCTACATTACAAAGAGGTAGCACTACCAAAGATTCACTCTCTTTCATGAGGTAAAAGGGTCAACAGACAAAGAAAGTTTGAGTGTTTTGATACCGAACACCTGAAAGCAAAGCCCTGCTTCAGAAGCAGAGTTCCCTAACTTCTGTGTCGCCAGCTGTAGCTTTCCTCATTGCTGTCTCTCTGGACTCATAGATGGTTGCAGAGCGTACCTATTTCAACAAGAAGGGAAAGGGTACTGCTTCCTCTGTGTCCTATGACCCAATGGGTAGGCTCTCACCTGTGAAACAAGAGCCATGGATTCAGGGCCTATCATCCCATAGAAGGTCCACAAGCCAAATCTCCTACTTGGGTGAAGTACCGTAACCTCTGGCTTACCGTGTAGCTCACTTCCTCCTGCTGTCTTGAAAGGAAGGTAGCTGTGACCACAGATCTCAGTGCATTCTGCTTGTGTTGTGAGCACATCTAATGAATACAGCATTTTATGGCTGCAGTTTCCTTTTGTACGAATCCTAAACAGCCTTAGGCAGGAGAAGGGCTTTTGAATGCTGATCTCAGCCAAGGTGGTAGTTCTTGAGAGTAGAAGTAATAACTAGAGGTGCCCAACCAGCTACAGGTGCATATATGGATGAAATACAGCTTTCCTGGATCACTTGGAGTCAAAATCATGCATTTTGTTGCATTTTAGGTGTTGAAGGAGCGCTTCTTAGAATTGTCATAGAATCATCATGGAATGGTCTGGGTTGGAAGGGACCTTAAATTTCCAACCCCCCTGCCATGGGCAGGGACACCTCCCACTAGACCAGGTTGCCCAAAGCCCCATCCAACATGGCCTTGAACACTTCCCGTGATGGGACATCCACAATTTCTTCTTTGCAAAGAGGTTTGTTACTGAATGTGTGCTTAGATATGAAAAAAATACAAAACTATTTACAGGACTTCTGAGACCCCGAGTTCATCTAAGTAAGAAATATTCGGTATTTCAATAAGCAAGAGCTGAGGCCTTTTCAAGAGGTTACAATGACTATTCATGTCTTAGAGGCAGTTGCTCTTTGACTGCTCTGACTGCTCTGCATCCTTGAAATGAGACCACACTGTGTGTCAGCTAAATGATTGAAAAAATAGATTCTTTACCAGACACTGTAAAGTTGGACTCTCCAAAGTGTTTTAAACAAAGTTGAGACACCACAAAACTTCAGGTCAGTATGAATTGTTCTTTGTGCTGGTTCCACTAAGGAAAAATGCACAAAGTATTTCCTTTGCTGAACACAAGAATTCTTTTCACATTTGCTGCAAGAGATTTGGGTTTATATCAAAGGCTTTACTTTTTAAACCATAACAATTTCTTGCTAGACATAGTGTATGTGAGCCTGTGTATATGTTTATGATTTTAAAATAAATATAGTACACTTTTGACCCTTTAAAATTTACCACAACTGTGTTCTACTTTTATTCCTTTAACTCCTTTCCAACCAGGCTAACCAGAAGTCTTTCTTGATCTGATAAGGACCTGGAAAAAGTCCTCCTTTGCCTAATTTTATTAAATATGGTAGAAGTAAGCTTTGGATTTGTTTGTTTGTTAGTTAGTTAGGTTTTTTAGTCCTTTTTTTTTTTTTTTTGCCAGTAGCAAGAAAAGAGTTATTTGATGACTCAACACCTCCTTAACTTCTGTAAGGTCATATTGAGGAGATGTTGCAGAAACAAACCTTTTAGTCCTGGTCCCACAATATAGCCATTGTATCACTGGGAAGGAAAGAGGAAAATGCTGTAACAGTTCCAACAGAAGGAGAGCCTGGGAGCATCTAAGGATCTGCCAATATCTATTGACTCCATTATGACAAACAACATAGACAAGAGAGGACTTGTAACATTCCTCCTGGTTGCCTGCTCTTGTAAGCAAAGGTTTAACCACAGAAATTAGAGACGAAAGGGAAAGGGTGAACATGGGTATGAGAACCCGATTGTTCACAGCAGAACATTTTAGGTAACTCTCTTGAAAGCTCATGTGAATTTGTGAATCGAACTACCAGTAACCAGAAACCATTTCCTCTGATTTAGGAGATTAATTTCTTGCACTGGAGAAAACTCCAGCCACAAGGACGTCCATGGCTGTCCTCCTGCAGGGCCCTCATTATAAAAAACAGATGCTTATAGCTGCTGCTGTGAAAGTCCCCATGCAACTCCTGTGATGAATAATCTTCCCAAGCAGTGCTCCAAGTCCACGGGAGCATGGCATGCTGCTGCCGCTGCCTGAACGAATGGCATGGCAGCGTAAGGCTTCCAGGTGGGCAGCCGTGCTCCGTGCACCCGCGTGGCCTTGGCCAGCTGGGCTGCCCCGCACACAAGCAGGGTACGGCTGAGCAAAGCTGTGCCTCTGCGGTCCCGCCAGTGATATCTGGGGGGCTGGACCTCCGTCGTCTTCTCCAAAGACAAAATGTGCTCGGTTATGTGAGGAATACAGAGGGAGCTGGGAGCTGCTGCCTTGCTGAGTTTGTCCGAGGTTGCAATTCCTGCTGAGGCTGGAATGACACCCTCCTGTCTTCCTCTCTCTACTTAGACCACTGGTCTCAAGCCACGAAGCAGGAAAAGGACCTACTACTGAAAAGCAAAGAGAGCGTGTATGGAACTCACAAATGCTGAATTCCAAAAATTCCCTCGGCTCAAATCCGAGCTCCAGTGGTAATGACAAGAAACTAGCATAGTGGAGAGGAAAAAAACAGGCTAAAGACCAGGAAATGAACTGATCAGATATGCATTGTCTGTTGTCCCCCCTTGTCTCCCTCAGGTGGCTATTAAATATCACTAGGCTCCAATCTCTGGGGCCCGATTAACCCTTTTCCAGAATATACGGGTATCTCAGAAGTGAAATATAATAACATAATGCTTTTCATTTTCACAGAACTCAACACTAGTTTCCTGAGTGTATTATACACCACAAGTTATTTACTCTAGCCTATTGGTTACATTAGAGAAATGCTGCACCTTTTTTTTAATCTATTCCAAAACGGTGTTTTTGTATTTTTTCATGAGCTGTAGTCCACAATGAATAACAGCTTATGCATCTCAGCAGTTTCTTTTTTCTTCCTTATGTTTTAAATAAAATGCAATAGAAATTCAATACCCTGATCCATATTGTATTCTCACTTCTACCCACAAAACTTCTCAGAGCTGTCAGATCTTATTTGCAAGCCTCCCTTCTTCTGTCATCAGAAAATTATGTCAATATTTCACACCACCTGATGCATCCTCTTGCCACTTTACCTAAAGATCAGAGGAAACACACATGAAGTATTAACCAAAGCGTGAACAATTATAACAACTGTTGAGCCTGGAAACAGTGCAGTTTGCAAAATATGCTTTCTTTATTATAACTTACGTGAATAGCCTCAAAGCAAAAGGGCTGGGAGTGTGCATTGATCTCACATACAAGCTATTACTTCTAAAATATAAATACTGAAGAAACTTTGGAAATGTGTTTTTTTCCCTTGGGTATTGGAAAGAGCAGAAGCATAAATAAGTCTGAATCCAAGACCACACTTACAATTTTCCCATAAGAAATATATTATGGAGAAAATTGGGAAAGTTGAGAACTTGTATCTGAGCTGATTAAAACAAACAAACAAACAAACAAACAAAGGGGAAAAAACACAGCTCTTAAAATGGAATGCAATGCATCATTTTTTATTTTTTTTCTCCAGTTCCATGGAATGTAGCTTTCAGATGTTTCATAATTAAGAGAGTCTTCAACTAGAAAGATTGAAGGTCCAATGAGTTTCTTTACTGGAAAACCCTGTCATCAGTCAAAATTTTGCCCAGGAAAGGAGAAGGCTGTCATAATTCCAGTGCAAATTCCACTCTTTAATGAATTTAAATCCCTGCCAGTTACTGGTGAAGTTCAGCCTTGTGGTACCATATTCAATACTTTCCTTGTAGATGATGAATACCCAAAGAGAAATATTTGATATGGTCCACTCTTAGTATCTTTAATACCAAATTCACTGTGGTGTGATATACCTGTGGCAAATGTAGGAAACCAGAAAAAAGGGTTACACAATTATCCGTCCACTTCTTAGTTGTGGCCATTGGCGAGAACTTGCAATGGCTACAGCGATACTGCCAGCCATTCTTGGAAAAAAACACCACCACAGAGGGCAATTAATACTGCTTGTTTATTTTCTGGCAGCATGCAATACATACTGGGACACTGAGGGAGAGCCAAAGGCTGCTTTAATCTTCAAGAATTAGCAATAACATGCTGTGGCAGGATTTTAGAGATCGGACTGAATCCATATTAGCTTTATTACATGCACAAAGCAACCACACGCATGCTAGGACTTTCCTGTACACTCATAAATGCCACTCAGAATCTGGCACTGAACATCTGATTTTATTATATATTTTGTTTGTTTGTTTGTTTTGCTTTGTCTCATCATTTTCTCCCTTGAGTTATTTCCCCTCTCCTCAGGCCTGCACCCTAAATTCCCTGTGACTGAAGAACTCATTTCCTTCCATCTCCCGTCTCCAACTGTTTGGTAGAAACATCCCCAAAAGACCAAGGAACAGGCGGATGGACTGTTCTTGGTGTTACTCCCAGGAATGATGGTTTGCTTGCCAGTGGCTTTGGTTTCACTGGAAGAGACAGCTGCTATCCTACAGCCAAGTGGGAAGATTAAATGATCTGGGGACAGTGAGTTCGCCCAGCAGAGAAGGGGTGGAGAAGACAGTGTCTTGGCACAGTGAGTCTCTTTTGTGTTGGGAGAGCAAGTGTCTGGACTACGCTGTGCTGGGAGGTACAGCCTAACCCAGAAATGACTAAAACAAATGCTCCTTGAAACATGATTTGGAGCAGAGCCTGCAGCACGGCTGTAGCGCACATGAGATAAATCCTAGAAATGGTTGGAAGGGACCTCTAACTGCAGCAAAAGGCTGAGTCTTACTTTAAAGCACTCAGAAAAGATGAGAAGGCCCACTAGAAAAATTGACTGGGTGCTAAGAGTGACAGACGCTACATGACTGCTGGGAAATACAGTACCTGGTACTGCCCCTGGACAGGCAGAGCATTTGCCGTGCATAGAGGAAAGCACTGTGGTGTATTTAAGAGCCTCAACCACCCTCGAATTTGCTTCCTGGTTCCCCAGAAGGGATTGGTGTGGTCAGAGGAAAGATTAGTGTTCCAGATGTGCATCTGGGTTTCTCCTGGCTAACTTGCCCTCTGCCAAAGGGTCTCTTTTGCCATTGCAAAGCTAGTCAGAGATTTAAAGTTAATATAAATTAATTTTGTAGACATGAGTCCATATGCGTATTCCCCGACGCTTCCTCACCCAGTTGGCATGAACACCTTCCCCACTTTCTTGTAGAGGACAGACTCCAAACTTAGCCCTGCACTTGGAGCTCCTGCAAAATCTGAAGAATCAAATTCTTTGTTACTCCCCATATCAAATCAAGCATTTCAAACCTGTTCTGTGCCTACCTACCTGTTGTAGGTAAGTGCTAACAGGGAGACGAAGAAAGCAAGCACTAACAGGGAGACAGGAGAAGAAGCTCTACTGGGAGAGATTTTTCTTCTCTGTTTCCTGAAAAAGGCCTCTGGCCAGTATTAGGAGAATGTGATTCTCTGTGTGTGAGCCTTCTTCCTGGTGTTACTGGCAAAAACAAGAGACAGGTTTAAATAGCTCCTGGGTGGATCTCCTTTTGAAACCAAAATCCCCAGCTCAAGTACTCTTGCAGAATTTGTGTCCACCTGATGTGCCCCTAACACAAAACACATCCTTGCCTCCAAGCACAAGAATTTATGGGAGATCCATGGAACTGTGTTTGGAGGAGTAGGAGAGAAAACAGCAATACATCTATATGAACGAGAAATAAAAAGTTCTCCACTGGTAACTCTGCCAAGAGTTTGTTAATTTGGTTTCCTGTCTGCTGGTGTAAACATCCAATAGCAAATGTCCTTCAACCGCATTACTTCATCCTTCCACATCTGCTAACTCTCCCTCCCAGGGCAGTGGCAGTGGGTATAATGGGCTTAAAGTCTTCAGGTGTGCTTGGACAGCCTCTCCCTGAAGCTTTCAGAAATGTTGTCTGGTTCTTTCCTGAGGCTTTTATACCTACTGTAGCTCTTGTGATTTCAGCGTCTGTTGATGGGGAGTTGATGTTGCCAGAGTTTGTTTGGGACTGTGGCTGCTGCCTAGAAAGGACCCTGAAAAGTCAGTGGATACCTCCTGCTGTCAACAGATAAAATCAACCTTAGCTGACAAAGGTTTATTTAATCTCTCCTTATACAATCCTAATGACAGTGAAGTGTCCTAATGACAGCTTCTCTACACAATCTCTTCCAGTATTTAACTGTCTTTCAAGCATAAAGTATTTTCTAGAGTCCAGCCTGTATCTCTGTTGCTGTCATTTAACTTGATTTCTTCTTCTTCTGTGGGTAGAGAACAGCTAATTTTGCTACTTTTCACTTTTTTTGAAGACTTCTCCCTTTTGTCTCTTCTCTAGACTAAGTCATCCATTTCTTTCAGTCCTTTCTCAACATAATGCTTTCTTCCTCTCTCTTTCATTTGCCATTTCTGTTTTGAGTAGATAAATAGCTACAAAAATGCTCAAGATGCCCCTTGAGGGACTCTGAATAAAAATCTTGTAATTTCTGTAATCATCATCTCCTTTATCCACACTAATACGGGAGGATGAGGTATGGGTAAAAAATAAGCCCAAGGCACGGATAATACAAAACATATATAAAGGAGATGGTAAGTCTCTATTTTGTAGCATCTCACTGCTTGGGAGGTGTTTTAGCTGTACAGCTATTTTCAGCTCTGAAAGTCTAGTAAACAGATTTCCACAGAGAAGAGAGCAACGACTCTAAAATAAGTGAGAACACCTGAGTCTAGTACAACTGGCATGCAGTCTCCACCATGTGCCCTCTGGCACTGCACTGTGGTCAGGTGAGGAAAAAGTGGGGCTCAGTGCACCCAAAGATAACTACAAGTAAATGACATTTTCCATGGTTTGTTCCTTTTAGCTTGGAGTTTATGTTACTGTACAGTGGAGGATAGCTCTATGGCATCCTCCTGTCAGCTCCTTCAGGGGTAGCTCCACGTCCTCTAGAGCAACAGACCCAAATAGCCCGGGACAATACTGAATAAAAGTGTCTTCTGGAGCAACATCATTTACTTTCCCTATCAGCTTGGGTTTTAGTGGTAGTAGTCTTCCCTGGCCACACGTAATGCTGGAAGTTGGAAAGTCTGTAATATTGCCCGTAAGCCACTTTAAAGTTTCAGACTACAGAGCTTGCATATTACTTGTGAAGATAGCACAGTCTTCTGAAGTTGTTCCCTGTAGCATTAGGTTTAGTCACTGGCATAAATATAGATATTTGGCAAGGTATATTTCTGGTTAAGACTCTGAAGATGCATGATGTAAAGAATTAAATGCTTTCCAAGACTGAATATATAAAATGTGCCATGCTGCATTTAGCATATCTGTGGAGAGGAAGAAAGAACATTTACCAGCAGACTGGGTGAATCAAAATGCCAGGGTAGTTTTTGGCAAACATTATTTAACTTGCATCATTGCTTATATGCATTTTCAGTGTAGTATGAGAAATGCAAACTGGTCATATTTCGGTGTAACCCACTATTAAGGAAACATTTATTTCAACCCAGAGTACATGGGTAACAAGATAGCCTTGTTAGTAAGCTGCATGTCTGAATGAGTCACAAGCATCATACACCATACGGATCAGAGAAGATGCAAATCTCTGAAGATTTCCCTTTGGATCTGTGCATTTTCTAAAGGTGCATCTCCTTCTGTTTCCTACCATCAGATATCTTCATGGAATGGAAATTTGAGGTCTATGATCTTCCCTAGAGTGATCCTTATCTGATAGCTTTGTCAGACACCTAATCCACTTGAGTCTTTTGAGAGGGACTAAAGAGGTAAGCTTGCTCAGCCAGTGTGAATCTTCTTGTGTAGACAGGCACCAAACAGGTATTTACACTGTTTTGGTCTATACAGCAATATTAAGAGTCATAAGTTTCCCGTGTCCTGTTTCTTTTCTTTTTTTTTTTTTTCTGATGCCATTGCTTTGGGAAGGGACACATGGATATATATTCAAGTGGTCTTTTGATTACGATTTTGTGTGCGTTGACTCCTGAAGCCCATAAAACTTACTGGAGAAGAAAAATTATGTACTGTATATTTTTATTCTACCTTTATTTTGACATTTGGCATAATGTACAACACTGGCACTAGGGAGAGACAGAGACATGTACCTGGGGGAGCCTGGATTGTCACTTTCCGTAGGACACTGAAGAGTAGTAAAACTCGGTCTGTGCTCAGAGGGAAACACTTTGTTGACTGAGAAAAATGATAGAAGGTTTTCCTCTCCGAGATCAACTGGAAACCTGAATTACTCTGCTGCCATTCAGCCCCTTACACGGTTATAACCCATCCCAAAATAAAGTACATTGAAATATGTTGTATACTTATGTTTGGTATCTAAGGCATTTTTTAGCCTTCCTTTCAACTGAAACTTCTCAGTCCTGTCTTGAGAAAATGAATATCACGTCATTAACAATGTGTTGAGGGTGAAGTTCCTCTTTCAGTGCAATAACTTCATGAGTTTACCACCCCACATCAGAACAGAAGCTTATCTTACAGTATGTTGTCATGACTACACCCATAACTATTAAGAAACACCATTCCAGAGACAAAGCCATTACATTTTGGAAAGCCTCCATTAAAAAAAACATCCTTTGAGTAACACCTGTTGGGGTGATCCATCTGTAAAATTAAGAGATATCTTTTGTCAATAAGGCCATAAAATGGTGACAGAAAGATAGACAGATATCTTCCAGTGAGAAGTGAAGGAAAAACACTTAAGAATGAGATTTAACCTTCACAAACTGCCATTGGAAGATCAGAACTATCTTTCTTGAGATTTTCACACCAGTGCTTTCCTGTTATAGTCAAACACAACTAATTGGCAGTAATTAGGTGAAATTTAATGACTTGTGTTATGCAGGAGATAAAGCTACATGACCTAATGGTCTGTTCTGGTGTATGAATTGTTTACTTGTAACTAGTTATTTTATGCATTTTTTCCATTTTTACATAGCTTAGTAGTTAGTCAAGGCAGAATTTGGTTATTTCTAGTAAGGAAGTGACAGATAAATGTGGGTGATGTTTTCTTAAAGTATTCAATGGTCTACATATCTTGATGTGGTTTCTTTCATGGTTTTGGACATGAAGGACTCTGCAATATGTGGGACATGACTGAACCCATGATCTGAGGTTATAATGTATTATACACAGTTCTTACCAAAAAATAGAGGGCTTCTTTGAATAAGCTGCAGAAATCCTTTTCCACGGAGATCACTGCATGGGGTCTTCTCCTTCAATGTCAGGTTTTTCATCATGAAATTTCGACTAGCCATGGAGACAATAAAGGTCAAATTATCAACCGGAAAAGATTCCAGTAGTTTGGGTGCACACTCCTGAACTGACATGCTCTTAAACTAGAAGAGCTCTTCCTGTACCTCCAGCTCAGTGGCCGCCAGGACTTCTCCAGCAGGGAAAGCACAGTGTGTGAAACAGTTCACCTGGAGAACAGAGGAGTCTTCATCCTGGCAACATGTGAGGTTTCTTGGTTTCAGGCATGGGGAACAAAATGAGTACCCAGCTGCATTCCAGCCAACTTCAGCTTACAAAGATGCTTGGAAAATAGTGATCCTAAACTTGCCTCTTGCATCACCCTTTCTTCTTGTGCTTTATTACCTCTGATACTACCATTAATGGACTGTGGTTTCAGTGCTTTTATATCATTTATTATGACAGGAGTTCTGCCTGTTACATGCTTGCCATTCAGTGCAATACATAAAAGAGAGCAGATCAGCATGTAGCAGCCTAAAAATATTATTTTTATGTTTTTAATATATAATGAGAACACATTCATCCATAAAACCATGAGAGGGCAGCATTCTCTCTATCATTCATACTGTCTTTCTGCTGGAAATTTGAGAGACTTTCTTTAGCATTCATCTCATAAACCACAGAGATGTATTATATATAATTCAGAGCTTGGTTCAATATTCTTTGTAATCAATAGGAATGTTTCCCTTGATTTAAATAGGTGTTGGATGGAGGCTTCAGTTGTTCAAAATGACATCAGGAAGAACCATCTGCATAATTTATATCAGAAGATACTGAAAATAAGCAGTCAGGAAATAATTTTGGTGGTGGTTAACCATTGGAACAAAATACCAAGAATACTGGTATATTCTCCATTTCTTGATGTCTTTGAATGCAGACTAGATGTCTCTTTGGAAAAAGTGGACAAAAGCTGCTGGGTTCAATAGTGAGGTAGCAGAGTGGTGTTCTGCGAACAGCATAAAAGAGCAATTGACGCTGTATGTATGCTGACAAGATAAGCCACACATTTTTTACACTGTCAGTAATTAATCAGTAGAACAACACCTTAAGATTTCAAGGATCAATTTTACGATCAAAATGGGATGTATTTCCCTGTGATCTTCTCTATGTATAGTCTATTTTACACAAGCCATCAGGTTTGCTAAGCAAGATGATCTCTCTGGCTCTGGAGTCCATTAATCTGGTAGTTCCTTCTAGCTGTACAAAGCCAATATGATAGTTTCAGTGCAAAATTTTACAGCTGTCATCTGATCCTTTGAGCAACATGCAGTACATTATTGTAGGAATAAGTGATCGGGGTTTTTTAAAGAATTTTTTTGCAATGTACATTTTTTGCATAACTAGAACAGCTTAAGATGGAGAGAGAGAGGTTTTGAAAAGGGGAAACAGAATTGTTTACTTCCAAATCATTGCTTCAGAAATAAGTTAGGTCACAAGGAACTGCAGATTTTTAGCCAGATGAATATTTAGACATCTCACAGTGTCAGTCCAATGTACAGTGGCAAGTGCTAATTAGCATTCTTACTTGCAGTTTCAGCAGAGAGGAGTACTTAATGAGCATGGAAACCAAGCTGTTCTTTCTATACTGCTTGACATGGTGACCCAACTCTGACCTCGATGGGTTTGTGATGAAATTGTATTTTCTTGTTTGTTTACTTCATCTCCTGCTGGTGAGGGAAATTCCTGTATGTCTCTTATTCACTGTATTTCGTTTATTTCAACACCCCTAAAATTGTGCACAAAGTTTTCACTGTGAATACCCTTAGGGGGACAAACTGTGGTTTCACAGAAAAGTCACTGGGACAAATGCAATGGTGGGCAAATGTATGCGATTCAGAAAGTGACATGCCCAAAGCAACCATCCAGCAAGTGAGAAAGCCAAGGATCTCCAGCGGGGATGACAGTAAAATACAAAAACTCCTATTTGATGAGAAATCCATGTACTTTTACATTTAATTTTCATTTTCTTTCATTAATATGGCACTACTTAAAATGGTTTCCCATTGTTTCAGGGGAAAGAAATTATGCTTATCTGTGATTTTTAATTAGGACCATCGTAAAGAATGTTAATTTTCTAGTTACATTTTGAAGACTACTAAAGGGTGTAAGCATTTGTTAGCTTGAAATATTTTCACATTGTTACCATAACAAAGAAAAATGTGAGGTATTATTTAATTTCCCGTAACTTGCAGTATAAAAATGAATTCAATAACAAGTGAGCTCTGCCCAGACGGCTGTATATATTTTGGAGAAATAATGTAGCTAGTTCAGGCTAGCCCAGATTTTACATAGGGTTTGAATTAGCACTTTTTCCACTGGATCCTAAGAGCTTTTTTCTCTGTTGTTCAATTTAATACTGAAGCCTCTGTTCAGAAAGGTACTATTGAAAACTGAGGGCCTACTCGTACACTTAGAGTTGAGCGTGTCCTTACATACCTCAGGAATGAGGGCTTTACATACAATGAAACTAGCTGGTGTGTGTGGGACCTGCACATTATTTGAGTCTCACCTCAGTTTTGATTTGATGCCTGAGGCAGCACCTGCCACTCTTAATTGGTGTGTGCGATGCTGCTGCTGAATGCTTGACCATCCTATTTATTCGGGTGATATTCAAGAGGCCACAGCCCTGTTGTGAGTAGTAAAACAAGTATAAAATGGAAATACTCAAGACAGGCCCAAAAAGAAATGATCCAATATGCAAGCAAAACAAACAAGGTCGTAGCAGCAAGCAACAGAATAGCTTCATGCTCCTTCCTTTCTGGATGGAAGATGAGGTAGGGTTGATGAGGCGGGATGAGGGAAATGCAGCAGGGCTGCCTGAAGATGTGGAGGTCGACAGAGAGGACAAAACCAGCTCTCCACTGTTGGGCAGCAGAAATCCACTGAAGAATGCACAGAGGACCTTGACCCGGGTTCTGCTTCAAGCAGCCAGATTCCCTCTCCTCTCTGGTTGAATCCAGCCCCTACCCAGTAGCAGGGGGAGGACAGAGAGAGAGAGAACCAGCACTGTCTGGTTTTGCTGTTGCCAGGGTGGCTGATGAATCTCCTTCACCATCCTTCTGGTCTGCATGGCCCAGGTTTGCTTTTCTGCTTTCTGTACAGTTGTGGAAGGCCATGGATTTTGACTCATTTTAACAGTCAGCTGATATATTCAACAGGGAGCTTATTTTGCTAAATAAGCTACAAAGCAAAACACCAAGGAGCATATTGCAGTGAAATAAAATACAGACTCTAATTGACGCAGTAGTTTTGAATAAATCTTTCCATTGTCACAGTCAGCGCATTAAATGCCAAGTCCTGTCAGCACCACTTCTTAGTTACCTACCCAAGGTAATTATATAGCTCTTCTCACTGCAGAATCCAACTGCATCCCAATTTGAGGTATTAATCTGTTAGTAATCCCAGTTTATGGCTTTTTACCCAAACTGAATACATAAAAAAAAAAAGGCAAAAATGAATGGCAGGCTTGATCTTGCAAGATGCTCAGATCCCATCTCTGCTTGCTGAGCCAAAATAACTTGGACATTACTTTAAATGTCTTGCTTGGCGTGTGCAGAGACTTAGTGCCAAAGCAGAGAACTGAAGTCAGCTCTTTCACGAGCTGTACACTGGGCCACCCGTCCTTTTGTGGAGAAGTGGCCTTGGGGAAGTAATGTGCAGTTTCTTCCTTCTCCTTTTACGTCCATGCTCGCAGTTCCAGGCCTTGTAGGCACGAGGCCGACCATTCGATGTGGCAAACATTTGCAAACAGCCCAAGCCACCCACATGCAAGGTTTATAAATAGTAAATTTGCTGCATTTAGTTATGGAACTGTGATGCTTTTCATCCCTCTACAACTTCAAACTCTGCTTGTGAGCAGGAACAGTGGCCGCTTTGTCCTCAGAGTTGCCAAAGTCTAGGCAGAAGAAAGGCATCCAATGTGCACTTATGCTGAAATTTTACATCTGTCCTTTTATGTTGCTACCTAAGTGTATTTTCACTCTGGTTGAACATACAAAATCATTTCATGGGTGGAATGGGTGGAAAAATGAAAATTTCTCATTTCATGAGAAATACGGGGTGAGGGAGCAGAAAAGGGGATATCACTGATTGCAGCCTTCTGCTATCAAAAGCCACACATCATATGATCCTTTTCATAGACATAATGGTTTACTGAAATGAAACATTGTGATACCAGTTTGGCCCAAAATTATGCCCTGTGTACCTCAAGTGCCTTCAGTTGGCATCTCTGGGTTGTAGGTCAGACCGCAATTAGGCCTTTGAAATTAGAAAAATAGAGAAAGACCCTTTGTGGCACTTTGTGTAGAATGCGTTTAAGCAATTTAAGTATTTGGGCTTCCAGGACTGATATTATCTTCGGAAAAAAAAAAAAAAAAAGAAGTCAATTTTATATTTTCTCAATCTTCTTCTTCTTCTT
>VXAA01001757.1:4050-14078 GCA_013399115.1 Anseranas semipalmata | reverse complement strand
GCGCCTTGCGCTCCTGCCTGCCCGGGGATTTGATGCCTGCGAGTGAAGGAGGCGGCGCTGCTGCTGCTGCTGCTGCTGCTGCGCTTGAACTGGCTTTTTTTTTTTTCTTCTTCTTTTTTTTTTTTTTTTTTTTTCCCTGGCTTTTTTTTCTTTTGGTTTTTTGTGNGTAGTATTTTGGCGCAAACTGTAAACTTCAGCCCCTCGCTGCAGCGGGGGGAGGCGGCAGCGGGGAAGTCGCCTCGCAAGGCGCGTCCTGCCCCAGCAGCCTGGCCGTGGCCCCGTCCTGCCACATCCTGTGGGACCCTGTCCAGTGGCCCTGCACCTGCAGGTCCCGGTTCCCCTCCCACCCCCTTCACACCCGCTCACTGCGCCCATATGGGGTCCTTGGCACTGCAGGGGCTCCAGGCATGGGGCGCAGGTGGCTACATCCTGGGGGTCCGCGGGGTCTGTGGGCTTCACCGTGACTCTGTGTTCCCGCAGGGAGCGGCAGGAGCAGCTGATGGGATACCGCAAGCGGGGGCCCAAGCCAAAGCCGCTCGTCATGCAGGTAAATGCACGGGGGGGCCCAGCCCTGCGCTCCCGGGCAGCCTGTTTGCAGTGCTGCCCATCCCCAGGGAGCCACTTTCAGCAGGTTTCATCATGCGGGGGAGCTGTCGCGTGCAGCCCGGCGCTCGGCAGTGCCGTGGGGACCCGCATCCCCAGCGCTGAGCTCATCGGGCGCTCCCAGTCCCAGGAGCAGGCGGCACAGTCCCCCCCGGGCTGCGGGGCAGACCCACGGCACCCGCAGCTGGGCGGCATTAGCAGGCTGCTCGCAGGCTGTGCAGCAGCAGCCCTGTTTGGTCCCTGTTCCCAGACAGCTGATTGAAGGGTGCTTTTCTTCTTTTCATTGCTTCATTAATCTGGAGCAATGCACGGCCTCTAAGTGGGAGCGGGCTGGGGCTCTGCCGGCGCACTGAGTGTGCCGTGCTGCGGACCGGTGAGGAGAGCCGCGGGAGGGGCGGGTGCTCCACGGCAGCCCCTGGCGCCTGCCGGAGCAGCAGGACCCTGCTCCTGGGCCCTGGCCGACCTCAGCCTCTGGCTTTGCGTTGCAGCTTCCCTCCTTCGCCCGCCGCTCGAACATCCTCACAGGGCTGCAAGACCCTGCCGTGGACACCAGGCCAAAGCTGGACCTCGGCTCCTCTGGCAAGAGCCAGCAGCACCAGTATGAACTCAACAGCAAGAAGCACCACCAGTACCAGCCCAATGGCAAGGAGAGCAGCATGAAGCACCAGTCCCACAGCAAAGGGAAGTATTACTACCAGCTGAACAGCAAGAAGCACCACCACTACCAGCCAGACCCCAAGATGTACGAGCCCCATTACCAGCCCAGCAGCAAGGAGCCGCAGAGCCAGGCCTGCTTGGACAGTAACAAGAGCCCCTTGGTCGCCCACCCGGACAAGTGGGCGCACGGCCCGGCCAAAAACTTGCTGGGCCCAGTCAAGAACCTCTCTGCTGAGAGCAAGAACGGGGCTGAGAAGAACCTGTCCAGTGGTACCGGGCCCCCCCCTCGGGACAGGGTGACAAGCAATGGCCTTGGGGGCAAGATGAAGATCGTCAAGAACAAAAACAAGAACGGGCGCATTGTGATCGTCATGAGCAAGTACATGGAGAACGGCATGCAGGCGGTGAAGATCAAGTCCGGGGAGCCACCCCGGAAGCGGGCTGCAGAGGAGAGGACTCCTAAGAAGGGTGGGGAAGAGAAGCTGGAGGCTTGGAGGAAGCCGGGGGAGGAGAGGGTGGTGGGCAGCAACACCCCGAGTGCCACAGAGGGTGAGGGCAGGCAGCCCCCCGCAGAGCTGGAGGAAAGCCCCAGAAAGCCTCCCCCGGCCAAGGAGCTGCCCCTTCCTCCAGCAGAGCAGCCCCTGCAGCTCACCACCAAGCCGGACCTCGTGCCCTGGTCCCTGAGCCCCGGGCACGAGCACAGCCCGTCCTCCATGGGACTGAACCTCTCCAGCCCAGGCGCCCGCAAGCGCTGCCTGTCGGAGCCGCATGGGGACCGGGAGCCGGGCAAGAAGCGCCTGACGTCCCGGAGCATCAGTGCCCCCACCTGCCTCAGCCCAACCGGCCCCGAGCGGCCGGAGGCACCCGCCGCTGCCCAGCCAGAGGTCATCCTGCTGGATTCGGACCTGGACGAGCCCATAGACTTGCGCTGCGTGAAGCCGCGGGCGGAGGGCGAGCCAGCCCTGGCGCAGGTGAAGCCGGAGGTGCCACCAGCGCCGGCCGAGAAGCCGGCTGCGGAGCTGCCGCAGCCCCGGGAGGCTGCGGAGGAGGAGGAGGAGGCCGAGTCCCTGCAGGAATTCAAGCCCTTCTTTGGGAATATAATTATCACAGATGTGACCGCAAACTGCCTGACCGTGACCTTCAAGGAGTACGTGACGGTGTGAGGTGGCCGGTGGCTGCTCCCCATGGGAGCCGCCTGCCCGCCCCGGGGCTGCCAGCCCCACCGCCTGCCTCCAAGGTACTGGTGCCCCCTCTCCGGAGCCCGCGCGGGGCGGCAGAGCCTGCCCTGGCCGCTGCGGGGATGCCGCTGGTGGCGCAGCGGCCGCCCCTGCCACGCGGGGTGTCCTCTGCTGCTGCTCCCACCCCGCGGTCGTGGGGCTGCCCCTGGGACCTGCAGGCGCCGGGACTGGCGAGGATGGGGCCTGCCAGTTACTCAGAGTTATAGTATTATATTTTAACAGTGCTAACTTGTCGAGTGATTCTTGCTCCCGTTTGTACGTGGTGTTATTGAAATGTATTGTTTGAGCTGAAAGCTGGTCGCCCTCCGACCATGCTAATATATTTATTTGTAGGTATTTATATAATGAAATATAAAGCCTAGATTTATGGAGTCCCTAGATCACCTTATAAACTATATCAAACGAATATTTTCTGTTCTCCTTTTTAACCATTCAGCATTTGTTAGTCTCGTCCCCTTGCCCTCCTTACGACCCGCAGGACCATCCCTGGTATATATTTTTTGATACTGTACACATGTGGTGTTTCTATGTGCAAAAAAAAAAAAAATCGTTATCTAAAGCTAAACAAGCTATTATAGAAATTGCTGCTATTAGAAATGTCTAAACTATAAGCTTCCAATTATTAATTGCTTGAATGTAAATATTAAATGGAGATGTTGAAAGTGCATTTGATGTTCTGCAGCTAGTGTAGATCGGATTGCAAAGCCCAGCTGCTCGTAGGTGGAGCACGAGCTGCCAGCAGCGCTTCCTGGTCCGAGGGCTGTGTCATGGGGGGAGAAATGTATCATGCAATCATTGCAAAGGACTATAAACCTTTACAAAAACTACAAGGATTTGGAGTGCATTTGTTACTGCATACAAACAGCACGGGCAGCTTGCCTGTGCGGGCAGGCTGTGCCTGGGGGCCCTGGAGCAGGCACTCGCAGGTTAACGTCAGGTCCGAGGTACAGCGCTTGCTTCATCTCTCGCAGGACAGAAGCAGTGTATTAAATAGCTTCTGCTTTTTCCCAAAAGCGTGGAATGCCAATGAGAGCTTGCACCCCACGGTACGTAAACGGCACCCTGTTTTCTCCTGGTGCCATCCAGGAGGACCACGTGTCCCAGTGCCTGGCTTAGCGCTGGGCTTCCCTCTCTGCCAGCGGGGCAGGGGGAGGGCTGCATTCTGCAAAAGCAAAATGGGCTGTGCAGAGCTTGCAAGGGCGAATCTGCAGGGCTTCTGGGAACGCGGGCCGGGAAGGTGGCTGCAGTTACTAGCCTGACGCTGCCGCTCTGGCAGAATTATCCCCAGCTTTGGGCAGGGTCATGATTAGATGAGGAATTGAACTTCTCCAGAAAGCAGGATGGTCCAAATTTCACAAATAAGCCCACAGGCATCTCTGAACTTGATTAACAGTTGCTGGAGTCCACTGAAAATACAGGACAGGACTAACTTTTTACAACGTGGTTCACATGGAGGTGGCAACCTCTGCATGAGGCAGGGCACACTGTCTGCGGCCTTGTCCTGCTCCCGCCCCGCCAGGGGCTCCTTACAACGCGTCCAAGCAGTTGGGTGCTCGTGTGGTGACTTCCCTTTGAGCCTTGTGCTTGCAGAAATGGGGCGGTGGCCAGACTTGCTTGTCTTAGGCTTTTGCTTGAAGTTGAGTTCTCTTCCAGAGAAGATCTTAGCTGAAGTATTGTCATCGATACCAGTTTAATGTGTATGTACAAAAGCCTCAAGTTTGTGATAAGCAGAATTAATGGGTTTGCACGAGGCGGACCTGGCAGTCGCACTGGAGCTTCCTGGAGACATGCATGCCCTGCCCTGTCGGTGAGCCTTAAGCTGTGCCTGGAGAGACTGAGCGGGTGGGTGATGCCCTGCGGGCTCGCTCCACGCTTCCCAAGCGGCATGGTGTGGCTTTGTCCAAGCTGGTGGGTGCTGTTCTCAACGTGAAAATAAACCCCTCTGTCTTGCGCTGCCCACCTTTTGGGCCACCTAGGCTTTGTTTTGTTTAAATAAACGTGATTGTAATCCTGGCAGCTGTTCCCTTTTCAGCCCTGAGAATTATGTGGCATCCGCAGAAAGGTGGGGCAGCGCCCAGCCCCGTGCTGTCTGCTGGGGCTCGCGCGCAGTGGGAATGTCTGTGCCAGCCCCAGCGTTACCTGTAGGTGCTCCCATGGCAGAATCGGAGCGCTTTCACAAGGCGGCTTGGGTTAATTCGCAGGAATAGCGGCTGTTCAGCTGGTGGATGCCATTTTCTCTAGCTTGGACAGCCATAGAGGCTTGTGTGGAAGTGGAACAATCTTGAATGCGGGCGCTGTTGCTGAGACTTTGTTTTTGTTGTGATATTGGTTAGGTCACGCTCTTATGGTAGTGGAAATGGCTTCTGGGAGCTTACTCTATAAAAATGGTTTAATCACAGCTATTTTGTTAAGCTTCTAAGTGTGGACAAGGCCAAAACTGACAGCTGGGTTCATCTGTTGTTTCAGTTGATGCATCAAAATCAATGGAAACTCATGCAATAGTGTTTCGTGTTTTCCATCCACCTCCCCGGGGAGGACTGGGGACCCCAAAATCTCATCATATGTGTGCAGACAGCAAGTGGAAATAGGTGATATGTGATTAAAATCAGCATTTTGCCTGTTAGCTGTGCTGAATCTTAAGAGGGCTTTAACCAACACCGCGCGTCGCCGGGACGGTGCGAGGGCTGCGCAGAGGCAGCAGCGCTGGGGCCGGAGGAGCGCAGGTGTCGGGGCAGGAACCTGCCGACCTGCGGGCGAGCCCTGCGTGGGGACGGTTTGGTCGGAAGCGTTTCCCTGCCATCCCAGCTTAGCTGGCAGAGCAGACAATCAGAAGTGATGCATTTCCCTTGATTAATTAAGCTAATGGTTATCTGAAAACAAAAATGGCATGGAAGAGGAGACGCATGCTCAGAATGCAAAATGTGATTTATGAAAGAGGAAGTGCTGCTCGACAGACAGCGGCAGGAGCCAGTCCAGCAGCAGGGGCTGGGCAGGCGGGCTCTCTTCTGGGGCAGATTGTGTGCAAAAGGAGAACTTTTCTTTACCCAGACAAAGGTAGATGAAACCAAAGAGGCTTCTCACACGTGCTAGGATGTGTCTTCTAAATGTGGGCTTGCAGACTCCCGGCCAAAGCCTGAGCATCACCGCTTCTCTCACAAGCAGGGTCAGCAGCTCCCTTCTCTAATGTGCAGGTGTGTGAGACTCTCGGCAACTAATAACTGTTTGCAGGTTTACGGTTAGCTTAACTCATTAACATTCAGACAAATGGATTGTACCGTGTTGCCAGTTTTTAAGGAAATAATGTTCCTCTGAGTGTGTGCTCTCTGCAGCTTCCTTTCCCTACACCCACCGCTGCTCCATTAGCCGTAGAAGCACCTAAAATATTGTCTCTGTTGGCAGTAGCTGTGGTTTGTTTGAGGCACCATTTCCCGGAAACCACATAGCCAGATATTTCTTAGTTTAATAGTTTGATCATGTTTATCACAACTCCAGCAGCTTCCTGTGCATTGAAAGGTGTGATAAGTAGTTACTGGTTTAAAAGATACACTCTCCACTTGTTTTGTGCCAATTGGCTGAGAAAGATGAGTGTTGAGGATATAAATTACTTATTCATACTGCTCTGTTGCCATATTAAGTGCATCAAGCCTAAATGTCTATTACTGAGAAAATTAATGTGAGGTCTGCTATGACTTCCAATGGTTATCAAAACGATCCAGGACGAGATGGAGCATCACCACTCTCCATTAGGAAGACTGGTGTGCGCTACATTTAATGTATTTCCCAGGAATGCGTTAACCTCTGTTTGGTTTGGATTTATTCCAGAGAAACATTCGCTGATTTAAAAGGAGAATTTGTATTCGTATTTGAGCTCTTCTAAAAGGGTCCGATGCATCCATCTAGACATGGCCACCGCAGCTCTGAGACTGCGAATTTGTGCCCTGAAGCTGGTCTCGCATCCTTCCCTCCCCGGCAGCGGGGCTGCCTGTGTTTGCACCGGCACCGGTGTTTGCGCCCAGCCGCTGCCTTCCCTCCGCTGCGGCCCCATGCGTGTGGCGCTGCGCTCCCTGCTGCGGGGCACGGGGCGCCGGCCCCCGGCGAGGGCACCGAGCAGCCAGGGTGGGTCCTGCGGCGCTGGCAAGAGGTTGCACCCCGGGGCTGAGGATGCTGTTGAGGAGCGGGATGTTAAATAAACGGCGGCGTGGAACTTGCCACTTTTACTCAAAAGAAGAAGTGGCCTCGCGGGGACTGGGAGACTTCTGGATTCAAACAGGGAATGTGAGAGGGACTTCTGCCTGGTGGAAGGAGAAGGGGTGTGAGGGTGGTGGAGAGGTGGAGGATTTCCTGGGCAGGCAGTGCACTCTGTGCTTTTGTCCCTGTGTGCATCGGGGGGAGCTCGTCCAGGCATTTTGTGGGGTTTGATGCATTTTGTGGTGTTTTTCCTTTATTTTTCCCATCCTCTGTCATTTTGCTATGTGATGGGGGGAGCTGGCTGTGTGACTTCACTGCTGAGTGTGGTGGCTCCAGTGTCTCTCCCTTGCTGGAGGAGCTGGCAACAAGGTAAAGCGTTCATGGTCATGTTGGGGAAAAACAAGCCCACCGTTGAGGCCACGTGTTTTCCAGGCCGGTCCCCTTGAGCACAGTGCGGGCTGCACAGTGTGGCCTTGCACATGTTGGCTGCCATCATCCATGTGAAGTAAAGCTGTAGCTGACCGGACTGAGTGCTCTGACCCAGGGTAAAGCCTTCGGAAGCCTCCAGGTCTGGTCCGGCAGCGAGGCTTGCAGCGGGCGGATTTTGCCCCGTGTTACTCTGTTTTCCATGGGGCTGGTGCCCCAGGGCCCAGGAGAGGGCTGTGAAGGATGGGGGGCGAACTGCAGCCCCCAGGCAAGGGGGACACGAGCCGGGCAGTGCAGGGGCCCCAGTCCTGCCCTGTCCACTGGCCCCCTCGCCTCTCCCAGCCCGTGGGGCCGTCCCTGGATGAACAGTTGAAATGCCGTGCAGTAGGAAATCCTCCGTCTCCTCCGCAGATAAGATCATTTGGATTCAGCCCAGATTCATACAAGATCCGTGTCGGGAAGAGACGACCACAAGGACACTGCTCTGCTTATGTTTTCACCAGAAGAGGAAAAAGGCTCCATAGTGACAGGCACTGCCCGACCCGGCCCCACACGCGCCCAGGACCTTAGCGAGCGGCTCCGGGGGTTCCTCTGCCCGCAGGAAATGCTCCTGTCTGTGCCGTGACGTGGGGAGAATTCAGTTAAACACAAAACAAAGCAGGCATGCTCGCTAATGAGGTGTCTGCCACCAGCGGTATCTGAGCTCGACACGGCTCTGCAGCAGAGCCCTGGCTTCGGCAGCGCCGGAGCAGAGAAGGGGATGAGTGGGGTGAGCAAGGCGTGATCCGGGCAGAGGAGATGGGGCTCGGCACTGGGCTCCCCACCCAGTGCTGCCGGGGGGGCCCCTGCATGCCGGTGGGGCTGGGGGGCGGGCAGCGGGTGGCCAGCTGGGGCACGACAGGGAAGGAGGATGAGGAAGGACGTGGCTGTGCTTATGCTCCTAGGAGCCACCCGGGGGCTGTGCTGGCGTGGGAAGTCTTGTGAGCGCTGAAGTGGTGCTAGTGCGTGATGGACCTTCGGCTGCAAATGGGAGAGCGGCGGCTGTCTCGGCAATAAGGACAGCTGGGGGCAGGTGCTGGCGGGGGTGAAGGGAGCGGGGCCTCCTCCCCCCGGGACCTGTCAGTGCTCCCCTTTGGCAGGCCAGGACCCCCGGTCACCCGGGGAGCCGTTTGCCAGCACCCACTGAAGTCATTTCTCAGCGTGAGCCGTCAGCTCAGCTGACACCTTGATGTAGTTTAAAGTAAACTGCAAACATGAAGATTTATTTTTATCGAACGAGCAGGCATATAAACCATGCTGTGCGACGCAGTGCAGCCTGGTAGGAAGCTCCCTGAATTTCAGGAGTTGTGACTTCAGCATGCTTGGCCATGTGTCGTCCCTTGCCAGCCCTGCTGATAGCAGGCACATGTTGTTTAAGGGGTGAGGAGAGAAGGAAACTTAGTCACCAACCTCCAGACCCCCTGGGTCTCTGTCAAACGCCAGGACCCTTGTGCAAGGGACAGCCCTGGCACCGGTTGGAGCAGCAGTTCCTGACCCAGGCAAGCTGCTGAGATAGGGTGCAGCCAGTGTTAGGGGCTCCGTGTCCCAGTGAGGCTCTGGGAAGGGGGGTACGGCTGCACCCCCTTCTCCGTGGGTTGAAGCATTGCCGTGGCCCCAGAGGGGATGCAGCTTCTGTGGCATGGGCATGCTTCAGGCAGAAGTGCTTAGTTTGAGGTAAGAAAGGGAAAAACCTAAACCTTTAAGAAGTGTTGCGGTCGTGCTGCAGCAGCTGGGGCAGAAAAATGTTACCGATACAGAAAGTAAATTAACAGACTTAGTTGTTATTATAGAATGCATTAACAGGCAGTCTGAATGGAGAGTGTAAGCTGGTGGAAGCTTTAACAAATGTGTATTTAATACTGGACAGGAAGACTGTGCTGAGCAGGAATTACTGTGCCGGTGTGAAGCCACAGCTCCTGGTCTCCTGGGCAGCCACTGGATGCTCGTCTTTATCTGCAGCGGGGACAAGACCAAGGTTTGCATCACGAGGAAACGTGGCACTCAGGAACAGCCATGAAACAAGCCACAGCCACAGCCAGCTCCTCCAGGAGCGCCCTGTGCCACCTGGAGCTGCACCAGGAGAAGGGCCCTGGGCCAGCCTCGGTTGTTCCCTTCCCCTCTTGCTGCACAGCACGGGGAGTGAATTTCTTTCATGAAACACAAGAATAGGAAAACCAAGATGACTCAAACTTTAAAAGTTACCTCTTGGCTGAAACTAAACATGGAAAACTGCAGACCACAAGCTGGTCTGAGAGAGTTGTGAGCACCAGAGGCCGGAGTGGAAAGTAGGGCTCAGCATTTCCCTGCTGTCAGGTGCTGGCGGTGGCTGGTGAGCGCGGCATGCACCAGCCCCGGGGCAGGCAGGCAGCACCCAGCCAGGCGATGCTCCACAGTGCCATGTCGCACCAGGGCCAGCCTCCGGCCCCAGGACCCGCGTGGGCATCGCCAGCCCCGAGGCAGGAACAGCTCCAGGCCACGTGGGAGACTGCAAAACTTGCCTCGGGACCCGGCTGCACATGGCCGGCTCTGCAGCAAGAACTGGCTTCCGTGGGAAGGAAAGACGAGTGTGTGCTTTGGTACAGCCACGGCTGGTGCAGCTGGGGGCTCTGCCATGCCAGGGTCAACCCCCCAGAAAGGCTGGGGACAGGGAAGGCAGCACCGTGCCAGGGAACGTGTTCGGGGGGGGGGGGCTCCACTGGGCGGGGCGCCGGGGNNNGTGGGGGGGGGGGGGGGCTCCACTGGGCTGGGCGCTGGGCACCAGGCGGCCCAATGCTGCCCCCGGCCCCGGTGCTGGGCAGAGCAGCTGGGGCTGGTGGCCCACGAGGAAACCCTGGAAATGTCCCCGTGCAAGCCTGAGTGTTGGGATTTCGGGGGGGG
>VXAA01001756.1:39559-56236 GCA_013399115.1 Anseranas semipalmata | reverse complement strand
CTGGGGGCACAACCCTACGGGCCCCCCCCGTTCCTTCCCGGGGCCCGCCACCGGCCGCCCCCTCGGAGCACCCAGCCCCGGTCCCTCCGGGCTTCGTGCGCCCCCGAGCCTCTGTCTGGGAGGCGGGGGTGGGGGCACTGCCAGGACGGTGCGGGACCCCCGCCTCCCCGGGGGGGCCCATTTTCAGCGGGCCAGTGTCTGAGGGCTGAGGGGAGCAGGGGCGCAAATCCTTCTCTAGGGCTCGGCCTTTGCGCAACGGGCAGGGGCGCTCCCGTCCCGTCCTGCCCCGAGGGGTCCTGGTGGGACGGGACGGGACGGTCCGTGCACCCCGGTCCTCGCCCCAAGGACCCCCATCGCCCTTCCCAGGGGACTGATCCGCCAAAAAGCAGCGCAGCACACACACACACACACACACAAAAAGCCCCGCGGGCAAAAAGTGGGGAGCCCCCGGAGAAATGCGGGAGGCTTTTAGGATGAGCGGCTGCGGGCTCTGCGTGCTGAGGACAGATGAACTCCGGCTCCGGCTTTTTCCAAGCTATGATCTCGGTCTTTTATCCGGATCTCGATCTTTTTATCCGGAAGGATAAAAATTGCGCGGGGCTCCAGCCCTGCGCCGCGCAAAACGAAGCGGGCACTAGCAAGCCAGTGGCTATTTTCAAAGCAAACAGCGCAGAGGCGCTTCCTGCGCGCAAGCAGCGGCAGGGCTGGCTTCCAAAGGGGCGGCCGGGGAGGGTCCTGCTCACCCCCCAGCGCAGACCTGCTGCCAGGCCCGACGGCTGCAGAGCGGGGCCGCGCAGGGCCGCGCAAACACCGCGCAAGCGCCGCGCAGCGCCGCTCCCCGCCACCTCCGCCGGCCACAGAGCCCTGCCCACGCCCCGACCCTCCGCTTCCTTTACCAGGGACAGGGATGAGGTTGCAAATAGGCGGGCGGTGGCAGGGAGGGATGGAGGATGCTGAGGGAAGCCCTGGAAGCAGAGGGAGGGGAGGCCGGCGGGCAGGCGGCAGCGGGGACGCCCTGGAGCGGAGCCAGGCGCAGGTCGCTCAGCTCTCCTCGGGGCAGGCTTGACCTCGCAGCAAGCTTTTCACAGCAAAGTCGGCCTGGGGAGGCAGCCCCGGGTTGGTTCTCGCCTCGCCCCGCTGTGTTTCCATCGGCAGGAAGGAGTTAATCCCCCCCCACGCTCACCCCCCAGGACAGATTTCACACTGTGTCCAGGTCAGCCAAAAAGGGGAGGAAATGGAGAACAGCAGAATGATTAATTCTACCTGCTTTTCCCATGAGTGATCACCTGCTTTCGGGGTCATGAATAGCAGGTAGCTCTCTCCGTCTCCAGCTCTGAGAGGCTCATTTGTTTGGTGACAGCTGAGTGACAAGACCTGAAATCTGAGCCCTCAACTTTGCCTGATGTGTGGATAAAACCCTGGATGTTCCCTCAAACATTTCAGGAAATGAAAGTTGTAACGCGATCCCTTGTGCGCCCACATCTCCCCCAGCAACACACAAAAGCTCAAAGGAACCTTCTCGGATTAAATTCAGCCTGGAGAGGATGGAAGGAAAATGGAGAGCAGGCTGAGAAAGCTGGAACTGGCAGGCTTTTCTTCAGCACTTATTGGAAATGTCTGTCCAAAGCAGGGATTTAGAAAGGTCACCTCTACCGTAAGCGCCTCTTCCCCCCGTGGAGCCAGGGCAGCCTGCTTCTCCCCAGCCTACCTTCGCCTGAAAAGAGCTGGGGGTTACGCTGAGATTCCCCGAGCAGGAAATTCGGTGTAGAAAAACAAATGCCAAACGGGAAAGCCAGCCCCCCCCTCTCTCCTTGTTCCATTTCCTGGGTCATGTTCAGCGAGCGTTGTCCCGTGGCAGCGCGCACGAGCTGCACGCCTGCTCTGCCCCTGCCCTGCCTTGAGCTCCTGCCCAGCTCCTCGTCCCCATCCCTGTCCCTGTCCCCGTCCCCACAGAGGGGCAGGTGTGGCCCCGCTCTCAGCCCCACAGCCCTGGGCCACGTGCGAGCAAATCCTCCTCGCAGGCCCACAGCGAAGGGCAGAAGCTCTCGCAGCCGATGGATTTCAAAGCAACAATTTCAGGCCTGGCTCCCAAACACCCCCACCCCTCTGCAAGGCACGGCGCGGTGGTGTGGGTAGGAGACCTCTGTGCTTTCCGTCCCCGCAGCCTGGGCCTGGGCAGCCAGACAGGGCCAGGGCACCCGGACTGCCTTCCTTGGGGCAGGGGGGTTCATTGTGCCGCCCGTCACTGGGCAGCCAGCAATCGCTTGCTCTCTTATCCAGCCCAAAGATAAAGTCCCATTTAACAGCTGTTTGACTGGTATCAAAGTGCATGGGACTCTGCAGACCTGTAAAGAAAACTTAGCGCATGTACCGTCATAACGCTTCACCATTGCACTTTCCTCTTGCTCCTGCTTTTCTGCAGCGAGCACGGGGCAGCGCAGGGACGATGCGTGGGGACAGGTGGAAAACCTCTGCGGCCGCCTGCCCGTGCGCTTTGCTGTCAGTGGGTCTGCAGCCATGGAAGAGCTGGGGCTGCTGCGGCTGCGCTTGCACACACCGCCCCCGGGGAGCCCTTCAGCCCAGCCACTGCACCTGGGTGCTGTTAACAGCAGGATGAGCAGTAAAGGTAGAGCCAACGCAACGCTTGGCCGGCCGGGCTGTAGAAATCCATCTTCAAGGGTGGATTTTGCTATTCCTACTGGGGCCAAACCCATCGGGTTCCCTGAGGGCACTGGGTGCTGTGCGAGGAGAGCAGCGGAGGCAGAGGCTGTGCCTACAGGAGCTTCGGTTCAGCCCGAGCGTGCAAAGTAACCTGATGTACCATCGTCTTTCCCACTCAGACCCGGGCACAATCTTAAATAGGGAAACCGAGCAGAGTTTGGTTTAATCTTCAGACAGAGAGAGCACGTTGCCAGGCTCCCCAGGGGTCACCAGCACTTGTCACCTGGTGCAGGAGCGTCTCCTCTCTCCCCGTGGCCTCCCGCATTTGCTCCCACCTCCCCAAGCCTTACATCCAGGCTGAACTTTCCCCAAAGCATATAATCCCAATCCTAATAATAAGGTTAAAGAGACAGATTTAGTTCAATTACAGTTTCCTGTTTTCACTTGTCTACAGCTTCCGTAAAACGTCTCCATGGGCAGAGAGGCTCCCTGCTGTGCCTGCGCCAGCTTTTTACCTACAGCCCCGCTCCGCAGGGCGCTGGGCACACACGTTGCTTTTGTGCAGCGCGTTACCTGCCCAGGCTTTGACGACTGTCAGCTGTGATAGAAAAGGTGCAGAAAGTCCCCATGCTTGGTTCTCAGGATGTAAGAAAGGGGGAAAACACACCTTTCCTGGCTTTGGGATGGAAAAGCTAATGGTTTGAGCATGTACTGGCCCTGCCTTGCAGGAGGGGAAACTGAGCCACAGCAGCCACAGAGCTGCCAAAGGGCAGGGCGTGGGCAGATGACGAAGCCAGGGGGTGGCTGCTGCTGCGTGCACCCACGCTGCCTCCCGTTACAGTCCCTGTAATAAGTCACCGCGGCTTATCATTATGTAATGCAATATTCCTAATAATATGACACAAAAACAATTGAATAAAAAACAATGTCAAATGAGGCTTGTGGCTAACACTCCCTGAATAAATTGTCTCTTTTCTAGAACTGAAAAAAAAAAAAAAAAAAACAACTCAAGCAAATTAGAAACAATTGAAAATGAAATCACATCTGCAAACCATCAGCGCGTTCCTCCTGAGCCCTGGAGGATGCTGCCACCCCTCTGCCAATCCAGCTGCCGGGTATGGGGGTGCTGGGTGCCAGCGGGACCCATGGCCGTGCCCACGTGGGCACAGGAGGGCTCTGCAGCAGCACTGGCACCCGCAGAAGGGCAAGGCTTTGGTGCTCATTCGACAGAAGGGCCGCATCACGCAAGAACAAAGCAGAGATTTATTTAGGGAATTAAGATCTTCCTATGTCTAATCTCCTGGAGCCGGCAGAGAAGGAGAGAGAAAAAGAGAGTGTGCATGAGGGAGCACCCGCTTCAAGACTGCTCTTCCCATCCTGCTAGCCCTTGAGGGCTGGGTAGAGGCTCGGGCATGGAGAAACCACAGAGCTTGCCCAAGCGCTTGGCCTCTGGCTGCTTCGTTTCCCAAAGCTGGGGCTCCCCCCGTGATGCTCTCCTGCAGGGAGAGGGCCTGGCAAGTGTGTGACAGGGAGGGAATTATGGAGGTGGGATTATTTCTTGGAGGGAATAGCGCAGGTAAAGGACGTGGGGACACCGGTGGGAGCGGTGCTGTCCCCAGGAGACACGGTGCCTAATGCAGGGGACAGGTGTGCTCGGCGCACGGCGTTGGCCAAGATGCTGATGCCATTCCGGGCTGTACCAGCCGTATCTATTACTGTTGTGTGTGGGATCTGCTTCCGAGGCCTCCAGGTCCAAAGGGTAGCTTGGATGAGGTTCAAAGAGCCCCCAGCAGCGCTTGGGGAGGGAGCTGCAGGATGCTTGCCCGGAGGCTCCCCCAGGTGCCTCCCAGCTGCGGGCAGGGCTTGGGCTGGAGGAGACCAGAGCAAAGGGGATAATCCGAGCCGGAATAGGACGTCTGCATTTTGGCAGGGAGGAGGCTTAGCAGAGCTGATCTGGGCCCCTGGCACACAGGGCTTGCAACCGGCTGGTCACTGTGGTCCCTCCTGGTTTATCGGTGTGTGACATTTGGAAGAGAGGTGATGTTACCTGTTCCGAGTGCGTTGGAGAACTGTCAAGGGAGAGTTCTTAAGATTCTTTAAACCAGGAGGAAAAAAGGCAAAATGAGCAGTGGCACCTGAAAGCTGTGGATAGGACCGAGATGTAAGGTGTTCCTGCAGCAAACATAACTTGACATCCAGGGAGTTCGGTGCACACGATGGCTCCTACGCCACTGCAGGCTTAACATAAAGCCTCAAACCTTTTCCAAAAAACACACTCTGGCTTGCACTGCCACTTTCCGTGACATCCCCTCGGGTGGCACTCGAGGGGACAGGCATGGAAGAGGAGTTTTGGAGGGTGCAGGACAGGGACCCCGCGTCGGCTGCCCTGGACCGTGCATCCATGCCCCCCAGTGCTCCTTGGTGCCTGCGCAGGAGCTTTGCCTCGCCCGGGTCCTCTCCGTCCTCGTGGCCCCGCTCTGCTGTCGCTACGCGGCTGCAGCTATGTGCCGCTGGCCTCCGCGGAAACCGTATATCCTGCCTTTGCAATCGGAGACAAGGTGCCCACGCAGCCGCCCGAGCTGAAAGAGGAGCTCGCGGGAGGGGAAGGGGCCAAAACGGGGGCACCGAGGGAGGGGGGAACGCGCCCAGCTCCCGCCCTCGCCCAGGGGATGGGGAAAAAAAATAAAGCACCGTTTGCAAGAAACCCCTCTGAGGAGAGGAGCGAGAGGGCAGGCCTAAATGGAGCGTCCTGCCCAGTGATCCATGAGGAAGGCTCGGCTGCTCGAACAATGAGCGGGGAAAGAAAGCTGCGGTGATGGTCACCAGGAGAACCTGAAACCCACGGCGGGGAAAACAAATAACCACGACGCGGGAGCCTTCCCAATGCGAGCTGAGGCAATCTGTGCTTACGCAACCCTACCCGAGCTGGGTATCTGTGTGTACAATCTGGGCTGATAAGATTGTTCTCCCCTGGAAATCCAAACCGCAGGGATTCCAGGCGGCTCAGCCAGAGTCAGATTGTCCACCTGAGCGCTGGGGCACTTTCATGTGGAAAAATAATCGCAGGGTTATTTTTCTGAAATAACGAGAGAGAGAGAGGGAGGGAGAGGGAGAGACAGCCCTCGGCTGGTTTGGGGAAAAGGAGTAAATGGCGCCGGCTCCATGGGCTGGGTGGGTGCAGAGTGGCAGGGGACACGCTGGCCACCATCCCACGGGCGAGATGTCCCCATGGGGTGACAATTGCCACAAGCCACGGAAGAGCGGTGGGCTGTTGCCCAAAGCTGGCTGTTTTGCAGTGAAAGCTCCTTCTTTTAGGGCTTAGGGTATTGCAGCTGGCAGCTGGCGTGCAAGAAGCCCGCGAGGATCATGCAAAGGATCTCAGAAGCGGTCATCGCCAGCGAGACATAGGGCACTTCAACAATAGCTTGGGCTGAACAGCATATGATTAATGTCTACACTGAACAGGAAACAGAATACATAAACAAATCATACACATATACATAGATATATAGAGATAAATGCACGAGATAGAGCTGCTCACTAGAACAACTCATCTGATAAGCCATTCCCATGAGCAAGAAGGGCAGGATTAGATCCGTGTTTGCAGTTCTGAAGTAGACATTGTGTTTTTGTGTCTATTGTAGTTCAGAAAGCGTGCTGCTGGGCATGTGCCTTGGTGCTTGGCTGGTCAGGTCCCCTCTGCTCCGGATACCAGATCCAGCCTCCTCTCAAGACAAAGATTGTAATCAAACCCTGGCTAGAAAAAGTCTTTATTTGGGGAAAATCGCAGCAAGGCCTGCTTGGTGATGCTGGAGGGGGAACCTCCTTCCACTGGCAATGGGAAGGAGGTGGCAATGGGAGGGCTGCGTCCTGCGCCCTGCGGCAGAAACAGGAGCGCGGGTACCTGCCCAAAGCAACGTGTGTGCTTGGTTGGTGCACTGAGCACCAAGCACCGACTGCTGCCCAGGTTGAAACGGGGCTGGGTGGGACACCCAGAGCAACATGTCCAGTGGGAAGGTGGGTGGGACAGACTGGGGGACCGGGGTCCCAGCCCCTACCGGATCCCTGAACCGGTGGCAGCAAACCTGCTGTCACTTGTACTAATGCCCGATTGAAAACTAAAAATAAAAAAACTCCGTATAAAGCTGTGCTTGCGGGTGGAGTGTATCCCTTGAGTCTCGCAGAGGAACAGTGCTCCCGCGGCCCCGCCGCCCATGGCCCGCTGGGCAGGCGGAGCTGTGGCTGCGCACACGCAGGCACACCACACACAGATCCGACACACGGCGCACACGCAGAGCCATTTGGGTGACAGGGACGGGTGACAAAGCCCTTTAGTCCTGCCCATGGCCAGTGCAGCTTGCAGTGGCCTTCCTTCTCCAGGGCTTGGCGCTTCTGGCAAAGCACATGTGAAACGAAAATGCCTGTAATTTTCTGAAATTCCTTAATCCTGCTCATTTTCTCCCTTTCCCTGAGAGATCAGAAGCCACAGTGGTCTCCTCAAGCCCACCCACTAATTACAAGACATGAGCTCAACCAGCTACTGGCCAGAAACAATATCACGGGACCGAGCGCGGCTAACCAGCACCGCTCTGAGTTTTGACTCCTCAGCGCTGCAGCTTGCAGCGAACTGCTTGAGAGCAAATCACAAAGAGCTTAATGACGCTACACCCGCCAAATCAAAGGAAGCAAGACAGAAAACAGCCTTTTCTCCTTCCTCCTGCAGCGATCACGACTTCCCACGAGAGACCGACCAGCTACTGCGTGGCAGTAAAATGTCTGCGTCCTGCTCGTCTGCCTCGCCCCGGGACGCTCCTCCAGGTCTCGCTCCCCTGCCAGGCTGCCAGTTTTCTCCAAACTTGAACCGATTATCTTTCGAATTTGCTTGAAAAGGTCAACCACTCGGGCAGCGCTGGGGAGAATGGGAGTTTCTAGCAGGAGGATGGCATTTAGCAGAAAATCTCCTCTCCAGAGGAATCAGATCAGACAGAGCCCCGAGGAAGCCGGGCTAAAAATAAAGCCTGAGCTCGCAGAGCAGTTGTACGATGGGAACCGAGGCTGCGATGCATCCCTCATCGTATTCTTAGCAGGCACAACTGGAAATATCGGTAGCCAGGTCTTTCACTGGCATAAATCAATGCAGCTCACAGAAGGGTGGCTTTAAAAAACAATTCCGTGTTCGCATTCACAGATTTACAGTAACTCGGGTTCCTTCCCTAAATCGCCCTGCTTTGCGGTGGCTGGTGGTCGCGCTCTGCCTGGCTGGGCTGCCTGAATTTCTCGGGCTGCTTTTCTCGCCCTGCTTCCCCTGCAAGGAGCCGGCGTGTTCCGCCCCTCACAGCCCGAAAAGCGAGGGGCAAACCCCTGCGTTCCCCCCGAGGAGGGGGCATCCCCGCGCCCGGTGCTGCCCCCGCACCCAAACCGAGCGCACGCCGCGGGGCGCGGCGCCGGTGCCACCGGGAGCCGCCGCCGTGTCCCCAGCGGGGAAGCGCCGCAGGCCGCAGGGGCTGCGCTGGCTGATGCGGCTGCACCGGGAGAGTGTGAGCCTGAGTGCGAGTGCGAGTGTGAGTGTGAGTGTGAGTGCGAGTGTGAGTGCGAGTGTGAGTGTTAGTGCGAGTGCACGTGCACGAGCGCAGCTTGCCGGGCGGCGGCGGCGTTTCTGGGGCTGCAGTGCCACCTGCTGTCACCGCTGCCCTTCGCTGGGGACCCCGCCGGCTCCCTTGCCGGGGGGACGCGGCGGGGAGAAGCCTGGGCTCTGCCCTTTCCCCAGCCCCCCCCGGGCCCAGCGCAGAGTTGCCCGCTGGAAATGGTGCCTGCTGGGCATGGGAAATATAAAGAAGCAAGAAAAAGACCCGGGGGAAATCCAGCGCTGGGTCGAAGGGATGGAGCGAGGAGCGCCCACCAGGGTGTCCCCACACTGTCGCAGCACCCCGGGTGCTCCCAAGGACCCTGCAGATGCGGGCTCTGATTTCCTCCTGGACAGTCCCTGTGCTTAAGGGGGTCCTGCAGGAGCTTGAGCCAGTCTTACCCTGAGTTCTCACTGCTCCTCACTACAGGAATAATCTGGATTTCCCCCCATGGGCATGTGCTGACGTGGCCCAGAGCAGGTAGCACAGTCCAGCATCCCTTGCTTGAGCTCTTTGCAGCCTAAAAGGCCAATATCCCTTCTTGGATCACCCATCACTATCGTCAGCTTCTCAGCTAGGAGGAGTGCTTCTGTGCCCGAAGGAAATGCCAGCTCCTCCATTTATGTCAAAAAAAGGACAAAAACCTAAAGGAAAAAAGAAAAAAAGAGTAGGGAGGTTATAGCTGCTGAAAGTTAAACATCGAGGGAAAAAAATGCTGGTGAAAGCCAGCTCCAGACTGGACGAGCAGCTTTCAGAAACAACAACAAAAAAGTTTAGAGGAAACCAGATACTCGCCATGAAAATTTGCGATTCTTTGTTGAACAAATGTTTCCATGGAAAAGCCGTGTTTACCCGGCCCTCACACTGGCGAGCTGACCCGACGCCACGCAGCTGGGCAGGCGATGCCCAGGGGAGCGGACGCAGCCTGAGCGGGGCTGGAGGCAGCCGGCAGAGCGCGGCCACCCTGCCCGTGCCTTTTCGCTTTCTACCTGCACGGGTTATTGCACGAAATGCATTCGTCTTGCAAGGGCAGCGTGGAAGCTACTGCTTGGAGAGCTGAGACCTGCCCGATGAACAAACCGATCCTCTTTTCCCTGGAGGAGATGTGCAGCATCCGTGCAGCACCACCAGCCCACCGGGAACCCATCCCAGCACCCAGCCAGGTGCATTTTGGGTTTCTTACAGCACCACTGGGGCTGGCTGGATGAGACCCCCCTCTCCCCCCCACTTGGACTCAGACAAAATGAGACAGGGAAAGTAAAAACAAGGGGAAACTTGGCTGCAGCGGCTCCTTTCACAGGCTCCTTGCATTGGGTCATAGGAAAGCAGCCCACGGAGAGGCGGGCACGTTACCGTCTGCTGTGCGGTGTCCTGGGGAGCCAGGGAAGTGGGCCAGGGAGAGACCGGATCCTGGAAAGCATCCCGTGCTGCATGCCAGCGCGTGCTGCCAGAGGTGGGGAGCAGGGGCATTCACGCACAGCCCTGCTGGATGCAGACGCATCCCTCCTCCTCCTCACTGGGAGGAGACCCGGGGCTGCTGCCATACCGGTGGACACTCATGGGTGCAGCGAGCGTGGGGAGCACCCAGACATCTGCCCTGCAGCCGCGTTTCAGCACCGAATGCTGATTCGGGTGTCTCAATCCTGCACAGAGCAAAAGGTTTGGGGCCTTCGCCATCCTTTCAATCACCAGCTCTTGGGATCGGTGCCACTTTTGGCAGTCCCCTCACCCTGCAGCTCCCTGGCTCTGGGGCTGGTGGGAGCCCCTATGCTTTCAGGTCGCTGCTGGGGACCAGGCCCTCCCCTGCAGCTGATCCTTGCTCAAGCCGATGCTTGAGCAACCCTTTGGGATTTGCCCTTCCATGGGTCCCTGGCTGGTGTTGGCCCCTGTCCCTGTCCCTGCCTCTCCATCCCCCCAAAGAAAGTAAGTGCCTCTTCAGTGCGCCCCGCTCCGGCATCTCATCTCCACAGGCCAAGCATTCACTCCGTGCCAAACTGGCAGGCGGCTCGCTTTCCTGGCACGTGGCCTCCTTGGCTCCCTGTTCAGGCCGGTGTCTTTCTTTTTTTTTATTGTTTTATTTTCCCCCTCTTTAAAATTCACCATTGGTTTTAATTAGGTGGCCACAGACTTGCAGCCCTGGTGAGGCTGGTGCACATCCAAGAGCAGAAAGTGGAGGTCTGGGTGCGGGTCCGGTGTCAGCAGTGCTGGCACCCAGCGTGGGGCAGCCAAAATCACCTTTCTTTTGAGAAAACCGGGGTCAGGAGATGTTCAAAGTGTTTTCTTTCATTCCAGCGTGCTCTCGGTCTCCCTGAAGCTCCAAGGAGAGACCTTTGCTGCAGCTCCTGGAGACCCACCACGGAAATGCCACCTCGAGGAGAGCACCAGGGGCCAGTGCTGGTGCCAGGGTGAGGGGGGCATTGGAGGGGGGCTGCCAGTGCTGCCAAACAGCTCATGGGGGTGCCAGCCTGCTCCCAACACGGGGGGGGTGAGGCAGCGAGGGAGAGGCCGGTTCTGCCCCCGGCTGAGCCCCACAATGGCAGGACTGAGCCCTGAAAGCACCACATGCCCCACATGCCTTACCAGTCCCCCAAAACACCTCCCTCCCTCCACCCTGATGTTGTTCTTTCATTTTATTTTTAGACCTGCTGCTCCCGTTAGCTCTTTTCTATTTGTTTTTGGTTCTTATTATTCCTGGCTTCTCCCAGTGTTTTGGTTTCCCTCCTTAGCCCTCATCCGGATGTTTGTTCTCCCTGCTTGTTTTTGTACTTTCCCAAGGTGCCTCCCGGTTCGGAGCGGGGCAGAGCCCACATTTGGGCTGGGTCTGGCTGTGAGGCCACCGCCGAGGGGCCGAGCTGGCCCAGGGCAGGCACAGACCCGGGTGCTGCAGCCCCCTTCCCGCTGCTCTTGCTCGCGGGGCATCGCGGCTGCTTGCCAGGAGCCGGCAGCGCACACTGCCCATGTACTGGGGGATCGAATCTCACACCTCTGGCTTCCCAGCAAAATTTCCTCGCTGCGCCCGTGGGCATGAGCTGCAGCGGTTTGGAAGGATGCTGGGTATCTGTGTACACACTTTGTCGTGAAACTCAGCTTTTGTTCAATAGCATTGTTTTTTCTCAGCGCCAGCAGAAGTCCCTTTGGGGAGGTCCTTTCTGTAGGAAAAACAGCAGAAATAGGCACTGAGTGCAAACGGGCACCCACTGGAGCTCCAGTCCCCATCCCCTTTGTCCCTGTGACCTGGCTGCCAGCGTGGTTGCGTCTTGGGGCACCCAGAAAATGTGGCACTGCCCTCCCACCTACAAAAAAAAAATAAAAACTTCTCTCTTTTCCTCATTTTAGCGTAAACACACCCAAGTTCACCTCTGTTCCTTCCATGCTTGGCTGGCACTGCCTGTTGTGTCGCACCCGTATGCACATCGCTTCTCCCACCACGGCTGCTGACTTTCAGATAAACACAAGCACATTCCTGCATTTGCTGCAAGAGCTGTCCTGGGTTCTCCTGTTAAATTATTTATTCCAGTCCAAGGGCACAGATTTTTATTTATTTTATTCTTTTCGTGTTCATCTGCATTCCTCTTCCCGTGAAATTTGCATTTGAGACTTTAAAGGGCTGGCAGGGAGCTCTGCGCCTGTATATAGGGGATTTTTATTGCTTGACTTCAAAGCAGTGCAATAACGGGAGCGAGCGTTCAGGTAGGGAAAAGCTCTTTCTTCTTTCCATCTGCGAAAGCGTGCCAGAGGACACAAAGGCATCCCCACACACACAGCCTTATGGGGGTCTGGGGAGATTTAAAACAGAGCGGGCTGAGGATTTTGCATCAAAATATTATTATTTTTGGATGGAAAAGCCAGCTTACACAACAGCCCAAACTGTCAGGCTCCTTTAGGCTTAGAGGGGGGGAAAAATCAGAATAAAAAGCACTTTGGTTTGCTGAAAGGAAGCAAAACACAGCAATTTTGGGTCAGTCTGAAGCCAAAGTCCTGCAGGGCTTCATGAGGGCCGGGGTCCAATGCTGTGAGCATCAGCTCTGCGTGAGCCTGTCCTGGTGCGGGTCTGTGCCCAGCGCTGGGCTCCAGAGCACCACACTCCTGTTTGAATTTCATCCAGCAGAAGAAATAGGAGTGTTTCACTTTGCAGGCACCAAGTCATGTCCCTCCTGACTGAGAACCTGGCAATAAATCGGAGGTTTTGTGTGTGTGTTTTTATGAATTCTTCATTCCACAGGGAGGACGGATATTTTGTTGCTTACTCATGGCTTGGGATGAAAGCGAATGTTGCAAAATCACGGGGAAAATGTCATTCATCTTTTAATGTGGAGAAATTTGGTTCTTTTGCATTCAGCCTCCTCCGGGAAATCATGTAGAGCACAGGGCATCTCCCTCAGTGTGCTCACAGGCATCCCATGCTGTCCTTCCTCATGGCAAAAAATGCCCGCTTGCCTGACTCCCAGTTTCTCTGCCATCCCTTTAGATCCCCCTGTATACGGGCATATGTACACGTGCACGTGTGTACCAGGGGTGTGACTTCGCCCTGTCCCTGGGCAGGGAGGTACTGGTTGCTGTCGTTCAGAGCAGCTGAGGGCTCAGCTTTGGTTTCTTGAAGCTGGAGCCTGCACGAAGGCCCGGAGGCACAAAGACATCAGCTGCCTGCCCGCCAAAGCCCAGCCCCAAAAGAAGGGGACAGCTTAACCAGAAAGGATGCTGCTGCCGAAGGAGAGGGCCCTGACTACAATTTGGTGCATAACAAAACTTAAGGAGGCATAGGCATGGAAACTGTGCTGGAGTCTGAATGGGCTGAAAGGGGAAATGACAGGATCTGAAACCAAAGTGTTGAGCTGAGCCAACACCACCGGAGTGGAGAATAACAGAAGTGCCACCCGGAGCACGGAGAGTATTTTAACTATCAGAGCGGCTCTGCGATGGGAGCGCCGGAGCTGGGAAGTGGGAGGATGCTGCAAATCCCAAGCATCTTTTCCGTGACCAAAGCCAAGCCAAAAATGAGAATGACAGATGCAGGGCAGGGGCCACCACTGCCACCTTGGTCCTGCTGTGCTGCCGCCAGGATGGGGCTTGTGTTTCTGGTGTTTCCTTTGGATGAGGAGCTGTCTGAAGGATCTCTGCGTGGGCACGGGTCTAAATGCGCATTTGGGCTGCGACATCCCGTGACACCTCCTGAAGTGCTCCCGCTGCAGCTGCTGGGACCAGAGGCCCCACACCAGTGCTGAAGGCTCTGCGGTAACGCGGGAAGGCAGGGCCAGCAGGGCTGGATGCGGCCAGGCTGACCTCACGGTGCTGAGCACTGTGGGTGACGCCGATGAGCTGCGGAGATTACACCGGGCCTGGGGATTTCGTCCCCAGGAGCAGGCTTTCCATCTAATGGAAAGTCAGGGAGGCTTTCCCTTCTCAGGGAGACTTTCCATTAGATATTGTTGCAAGAAACTGTTCTTCTGTCATTTTCTGTAGTTATACATTTTTTGGGGGGGGGAAAGCCATGTTTTCCCATGGAATGATGCTCAGGTTAAAGAGAGGGGAGTCCAGATCTGGTCAGCAAAACATTGGCCATGGTGGCACCTGCTGGCACCTAGACCATGGGGATGTGTCGGTGATGTCTTTGTGTAAGGAGCCACAGGGCATTTGCTAGCACGCAGCAGCAGCAGCTGAGACACAGACCTGCTCCCATTCTGTCCCCTTCCTGGTGGCTTAGGGCCGCAGGTCTGCATGCTGGGTTGGACTGGTGCAGACTGGTGTGGTGCCATGGACCAGTCTGAGGAGCACCATCCAAAGGGGGCTGCACGGGACGTGCTGGCAAGGGGCCGGCAGGCACGTGGGGACACTCCTTCCATTGCAGGGCAGTATTTATTTCCACACTCGGGAGGCAGCCACTGTCTCTGAGCACCTACGGAGGGAACGGCTGCTCTGATTTTGCCACTGAACAAATGAGACAGGAGGGAGAAAACACAATTCCCTGTATCTCTGACAAAGCCTTCTTTGATAGATGAGCTCTGACCTACTTTGCACTGGAGCCAGATGTTTAAATTTATGGATGCAGACACATTTCCGCAGGCCTGGGAAGGAAAGTTTCATTACTGCTGCCTATGTGGTCTCTTGGCCAGAGGAGCTGGACTTCATGTGAAAAACCAGCTTGTGGGCCAGTCCCAACGGTTTTTAAAGGAAAGGAAAGCAAGAAAACATGGCATGCCTTTCCAGAGTTGTCCCAAAGGCACAGAACAAGGGGCTTTCGAGTGATAGTGTTCATAGCAAGCTGCAAGCTGACCACTGCTATAAGAAGAAATTATAGCCTGGCTTTTCAGAGGGTGACAGCTTCACAGCTTTTGGCTTGGCATTGGTTATACCCTCTTCTGCGGGATTTCATACTCATTGGTATCCAGCATATTCCAGGTTCATGACACACGTCCGAATTTAGCATATATTTTGTCATTCTCTCAACAAATCCCTTTTTCAACCATGCAAATGACAGAGCAGCATCCCTCCTCCCAAAGCAGTGATTGTGCCACTGGCTTTCCAGTTCTGCATTTGGAAAACAAGGAATACTGAGTCCCTGATCTCATATATAGCTTGTGCTCCTCCTAAGTACCCCAAGTAGTAACTACAGTTTGCAAGGGTACCTTGAAAAAAGTGATAGCCTGGCATAAAACTTGGATGTAAATCAGACAGATCCTACTGGCTTTATTCAATGTGGGCATCTGATTTATTGTATCTAATTTGCAGCTTTTGTTGTTCTTGAAGTTACTGCGGTTTCTAAACTGTAAGCCAGACCATGTCAACATAAGGAGAAGAGGGAGTTAAATACAGGGAAACAAACAAAAATAAATCATTTTTTATTCATCTTCCTATTTGATCAGATTTTAAGGACACCTGTTCATAGCCCATCCTTTCCAAATTAAAAATAACATAAGGAAGTTTGAGCTGGGTGACAAAAGAGAAGATGCTGGTACGAGCTGAAAAACAGCTGCACATCGTCAGGGTATACAGGCTTATGCCATCATATTCAGAAAGATTTAAGGCACAGGCACAGCAAGTTTTGTAACTTGGGGGATGCCCGATGCTGTGCAGAGGCTGGGCGAAGCTCTGCCTGTCTTTCGAAGAAGCGCCACTCAGGCACTAGCACGCCTGGCAGGCATGCCAAAATCTTTCTGTGCTGCAGACTGTAGGGTATGAGCCTGGTGGGCCAGCAGCAGAGGAAAATCCCATCCTGCAGCCTGCTGGAGGGGACATTTCCAGGGAGTCCAAGCACCTGTTACACACGAGTCCCTCTGGCGCTCATGTTTCTCATCCAAGGACAGTTTAGATGTGAAATGTCTGAACAGCCCCAGGACAAGGACCAGCACACGGGGCACCCTTTTCTAGGCAGACGGGGAGTTGTGCCCCAAGCAGCGTGGGGAGGAATTTGGGCCTCGCTAAGATGAAGCACCAAAATCCCGCGCTGCAGGATTTGGGGCGCAGCAGCTCGGCCTCGTCTCTCCAGACCTCCCCAGGCACCAGCACCCCGGCCTGGGGCGGCGCTGGCACGGGTGTTCGCATCCAGCTTTCCACAAGGTGGCATCAAAAGACCTGGGCTTCCCCTCCCCGCGGGTCTCGGGGCTCCGCACCGGCTTCTCTGCGGACAGGGGAGCGACACGCTTTGGCCGGGCATCCTGGTGGCACCAGGTGCCAAAAGCACCAGAGGGAAGCGACCCCGTAGCTTCTCACAGCACAGCCAAGAGAAACCCCGGAGAGCGAGCGAACAAAACCTATTTGGCCCCAGAGAGCTGCCTTCTTCTGCGGGGCTAGGCACTGCCCCGAGTCTTCATGTGGCAGGCGGGGAGGTGGCACGCATCACCCCCGGGTGGGAAACCCGGCCCTGGGCGGCTCTGGGGCTGCCTGGCAAGCGCTGAGCTGGCCACGCGTGGCACCCAGCAGCAGCACGGGCGAGGGCAGCTGGCAGATGCGCCCGGGGTGCCCAGGGCAGCGCGCAGCCCGGGGATGCTGCGGTAAGAGCGGGACTGCTGGAGGGTCGCAGCCGTGGGAGGAACTGCAAGTCAAACCGAAAACCCACAAATCTGTGACCTGGTTCCTTCAGAAGGTGGAAAGGGAAAGCTGTGAGAGTGCTTCCCTCTGCAAACGTTCAGCCGGGGGGTAAAAGAAAATAATCAGGCCCACGCGGAATTACTGCGGGCTCTAACAAGATGCAGTGCAGCAGGCTGCAGCCCTGGCAATGTTAAACATTCATCTGACCAGTCCCGCAAGAGTTGTGCATCCCTTCCTGGAGAGCTGGATAAGAAGACGGCCTTCTAAACAGTGGGGTTTGATTGTTTGTTGTTGTTGTTTTTAATTATTATTATTATTGATCTTTATTTTTATTTATTTTTATTTTAGTTTTATTTTTAGTTTTATT
>VXAA01001756.1:27618-39231 GCA_013399115.1 Anseranas semipalmata | reverse complement strand
GCACGGCTCGGCCGGCAGCCGGGCTGGAGCTTCTTTGCTTTGGCAGACTTGGGGTTTTGCTTGAGCTGCAGCTGAGCGGCGAAGGAAGGGGTCCGGGCACCTGGGCGCAGGGCACCGGTGTCCCCAAATCCCCACGCAAATTTAAGCCTGGGTGAGGAGGGCGTTTGCGTGGCCCAGCCACGCAGTCACCGCTGCGCTGCAAGAGCTTGGTGCCAGCGAGGTGAGCCTGGCCTCAGCAGCGGGCGGGCTCCGGAGCGAGAGCGCGCATGGGGATAGCCAGGCACGGCTCTCCTGGAGGCCACCACCACCGCGTCCGTCCTCGCTCCTCGCTCACAGTCTGCACCCTCGCTTTCCAGCCGGGCGATGCGCAGGCACTTGGAGGAGGCTGGGGATCAGCCTCGCCTTTAAATAGCCCGGCCCAAAGCCTCTCTAAGCAGCTGGCTTTGTCAAGCAACGATAAAACCGCCCTGCTGTCAGCTTTTGCATCCAAACCTTTAGCGGTAAAGGTAATAGATAAACTCTCCTCTTTCTTTCCAAGCGAAGGAGGAAGGCAGTTCCCATCCCATGGGGAATGAGTTGCTGCCATCCACCTGCCCGCAGCGCTGGCTGCAGAGCGGCGTTGCAAGCCCAGCAGCCCGGGCCCACGCTGAGCGTGGGTACGTGTGCGCTGTCCCGGTGCTAACGGGGCGGCTCAACTGGGAAGCCAATGGGGCATGAGATTGTGCTTAAGTGCTCTCCTGGTTTGGGGCTCGGAATTATTAATAATCATCGTTAATCTCTGCCTTGTACAAGTCAGCCTGTACACCTCATCTTGTTTAAGCTATTTAAGAGGCTGTTTTGTTTACTGCAGCCATCTCTGAGACACCAAGTTAGCACAAACAGCCTGTGAATTAGCAGTTACAGGATATTAATGTTGTATGGCAATGTTCAATGACAAAGAAGCAATGCAAATCTACTGGTCTTCAAAGGAAAACCTCAAATAACCCCATAACAAACCCGAGTGTTTCCAGCTTGCAGCCCAGGGTATGAATATTGCAGATATTACATATCTTTGTATGGTATTTGTTAAATATTTAAGATCAGAGAAGAGATTTTAGCCTAAATGGCTGCTTGAAGTTGCAGCAGTAGAGACTTGCAAAGTTATTGCAGGAACACACAGATGAACAGAGGTTTGCTTTTGGATCAGGGCTCTTCATATTTGTGTCGGGTCAGGCAACCATCTCCCGAAGACCCAAGACAGGTCTTCCTACCTGGGGCTAGGAAGGGGCAGAGGAAGGAAGAGCTGTCAAGCACACAGCAAGGAGTCCTGATGGGCCTGCAGAACCCGAGTGTTCTCAGGCATCATCCATGTTTAAATGAATGTTTATACTGTGCAGAAGATGCTTATAGGCTGTTCTTTAAGATATCATCAGTTTGTATGGGGGAAGCTTGATCGTTATTTGTCCCTTCCATCAAACTCATCCATGCCTCTTGCTGCCTCTCTGGCCAGCACAGTCCCTTGTTTTTTCCTGGGAAAGCTGGGCAGGAGCTGTCCCAGAGAAGAGCTGCAGGATGGTGCTGAGCCCGTGGGCAGCAGGTTGTACTCAACAGCAGTTGAAGCCGCATCCTTTGGTGCACTACAAAGAGAGATCTCGCCTGCAGGACCTGCGGCCGGTGGGGCGCGTTCGCAGCCTCCCCTCCCCCTGGGGTTTCAGGTGCGAGGGATTCTGCCAACACCCAGGGGATTTTCACACGTGCTCGGGAGCAGGGAGGAAAAGCAAATTCTCCCTGGCAACCCCATATGTTTTCGCCTTTCCCATCCGCAGCACCGGTGCCTCGGGGCTGGCACAGTGGCTGGTCTGGCGGGATGGCAAAGGCGGCTTTGGGTCCCCCCAAATCTGGGCGCAGGGCTCTGCCTGGCTGCGTGGGGCTGTTTTCTTCCTGCAGGCACCTTTGGGCCCTGGCAGTAATCTTGAAGCATCTGCTCCAAATCAGCCAGGATTACAGGAATTAAAAAAAAAAAAACAAAAAACAATTAGAGTCCCGGGGTCCTGCGAGCACAAATCCATTTAACCTTAATCCCGTGTGGGACAGGGCTGCTGCCCCTTCCCAAAAGGCAAAAGGACAGTCCCCACTTTTTTTTTTTTTTTTTTTTTTTTTTTTGGTGAGCTCCAGCACCATCTCCTTTCAGCCTGGATTTACCCATTTTTACCTGCTCGTGCTGCTGGAGAAAGGGCACACGTGGCCTTGGGGTCTGAATTCAGCAGCAGAGACCTGGGGTTCGGTGCCAGCCTCTGCCCCCACGCACTTGGAGCGGCTCCTGGAGGCCTGAGGACGCAGAGGGGGTGCAAGCCACCCTCGCAGCCAGGGGCTGTGCGCCAAGCACTGGCTCCTCTGCCTCTTGCTCAGCACCGTGTCTCGCCCTCTGTCCCCTCACGACCACCTTCGTGGGCTTCAGGAGGCTCTGCAGCCAGCTTGGCTGAGGTGGCTGGTGCTCTGCTGGCAACTCAGTGTGGGAGTGCTGCTCTGAGACACAGCAGAGAAAAATTGGGTATTTCTTCACAGTGAGGCCAGAGATCACAAATTCATGATGAGGATGTCTCCTTCCCTTTGGAAGGCACACCTTTTTCTTTCAGTGCTGTTAGGCTTTCCTCCAGCTAGTCGAATCTTTCACCTGCAGCCCTTAACCCCTTAAAATTTAAATGCATTATCCATGGAGTGTGTCCAACGTGAGTGACAAACTCCATGGAAAAAGTGCTTTAATCAACTCTGGGTCCTTCCCATGCGTGGTGGCCTTTGTCTGTATTTGCTTGTGTATTTTTCATCAAGAAGACATCATATCAAACACAATCACTGCTTTAATTTTTAATAATTAAGGGAAAAAATCTTTAACTAACGTTTAATGGGGTTTATATGATTCTAAAAGATGGGTGGTTGTAACAGCAGGAGATAAACAATGCTTTGTTTGTTTTACTTCTTTTGCACAGTGCACAAATGGCAATCACAGCAGAGCTTCCAGACAGGTGATGCTGCAGTAATTAGCACAGTTTGACCCATTAGGATGTAACTGTGTGTGTGTCTATGAGCTAAACAAGAACTCATTGTGCTGAACATGAGCACCACATACAGTTATGCTGAGACACATGACGCTGTGCTTGGTAGAAGTTTCCATGATTCAAAGGGAGGTGGGAGAGAAATCCTCCTGCAGCTCAGAAAGCCCCTAACCGAGGGGCAGCATCGCAGTGCCAGGATGTTTTTCTGCATTTTCCTGGTGTCTCCTTTTGCTGCTGTTGGGTCAAACCAACCTCTGGGCTTGGTACAGCCAGGGTCAGCAGGAGATGTGAAGAATTGGTGTGTAGCCTTAGCAGGGGCATCCGTGTGGCAGAGCATGTTGGTGCCAGCTCTTTTTGTGAGCATGGGAGGGAATTAGACAAGCTCCAGAGAGATACAGAGAGAGGGGCTCTCAGTGGGTGATGGGAGAGGGCTGGGAAAGGGAAGAGCAGAAAGGAGGTGACCGCAGGAGCTGAAATGATGCTAAAGCATGGAAAGGGAGGGCTTGTCATGAGCAAACAGACAGTCACTGCAAGGCAGAAGATGCCGCATGAAAAGATCAAAGTGCTTCCCTCGGGTACTCCAGGCTTGCCCCAATTCCTGCTGGCTTTGGGGTCTCAGAGCCCTGGCTGGAAGGCGGAGGTCACTGGGATGCAGTTTGAGCCTGGGAGGCTGCGAGCCGTGGCCGTGGCAGGGACACATCTATTCTGGGAGAGCATGTAACACCAGGTTATTGGCCTGCTTCATCCTCGTTGGACATGAGGCCTTCAACATTTTAAAAAACTTTCTCTCACCTTTAAAATGCATATTTTCTTAATTCACAGGAATGAAGTACAACATCTCTGTGTCTTTATATTGTCTCCAAATTCCTATGTCATCTCTAGTCTTACAGAGATGGAAGAGTGATTTATATCTCTTGCATCATATCTACCCCATATCCTCTACTGGAAGACCTTCTGTCCTTGTCATACAGTATTTGACCACTGGTAGCATCACCAGAAGTTCTGCTGGTTTTGGCTCTTAAAACTTTGGTCATGGTTCATCTCAAGCCAAGAGAGTAGAAAAGAGAGATTTATTACAAAAAACTGATTATGAAGGATTTTTACTTCTCAGTAGCGTAGTAAAACTGCCAAACTGTTGTGTCAGGGTAAGCTGGGGCTTCTCTTACATCTGGCTCTCAGAGATTTTGGTTCGTCCTGTAATATCCTTCATCTCCCCTATTTTTCCTTCTAAGACAGGGCTTTTGTCACAGACTTGTCCTAGAAGTCCCTCAGCTTGTTGGTGCCCTGGTGTTTTGGGAAAGCCAGGCAAGGTCTGGCAGTCAGGGAGCTGGGCTGAGCAAGTGGCCAAGCAGTGTGGCTGTAGCCTCTCCTTTGGCACCAGGGATGGCCACAATGCTACCATGCCTCCTGTGTGCCCATGGGCTTCCCTCTGGGAGCTGTGCACCCCTAAATACACACTCACCAAACTGAGCAAGCGTCACAAGAAACCTCATATAAAAGTGTAGAGAAGATCTAAGGAAAACTATGAACAACTGAAATTGCAGTCCAATTCTCATGTGATGGAAGAAGAACTGCTGTGGGCAACTGGGACAGAAAGTGCTTTTCACAGAGAGAGCTAGAAATACATGTAGGATTTGCTGCTCAGTGGGGTGTTCAGCTCAGTCTAGATGCTTTACAGGTGTGAATCAAAGAGGCAGAATTGAAGAAATCTGGCAGCATAAATGCTATCCTGTGAGATCCTGAGCTCCTTCAGCTCCTATGGCTGGAGCAGGTGTTCAACACACCACAGGAGCCAGCATTAGGAGTACATTAAAAGGAAGGGAGAAGGGGAGAGAAATCCTTGCAGTGTTTATATACCTCGAAATGTCCTTTCTACAAACTTGCCAAAGCCATGTCTCTTTGACTAAAAAGTCTGCCGGTTTCTGTGAAACCTGGAAGTTTCCTCTGGGGTTATTAGGAGATCCCAGCTGGACACAGTCAGTCCTGACTAGCATCAACAGCAGTCATTGAAGGATTGTCCTTGTGAATGAATATTTGCAGGATAAAAATTTCAGGTAGCACATTTTCCCAGGACCAGTTTCTGAAATTTCTCTGAGTCGTAAATGAGGGAAGGAATATGACCACATAGCACCCACAGGTGTGTACTGCTCCTGTCATTCTTGAAGATGTTGGCAGTTGAAAATATTCTCAAACTTTTGCTTGACAGCTAACTTTCATTTGACTTCCATACCACTCGGACTAAGAAATCTGGGTCAACATCCTTTTTCACTGACGCAGCTAAAGATCTATCCATTCTGACGCCCACCGTGAGATAAGCTCCTTCTAGCTCCTCTAGGAAAACTGTTGCCCACTTCACCCAGCTCCAGGGCAGTGAGGTACTCTCTGGATTTTCTTAGTGCTTGGCAGCACAGCCTCTTCTGGCATCGCGAAATAGAATTGCAAGGGTGGAAAGAGATTTCTCTTGGGCTCTGTTATGTATCTTGTTGCAAAGTCTTTAATGTCCAGCTGATTAACCCCCCGAAAATTGTGATTTCACGTAGTTCTATCAGGACCTGACCTAATGGCCACTAAAGTCAACAGGAACCTCTCTGCTAGTCGTAAGAGTGTTTGGATCCAGAATGAATTGATCGCAAGATGCAATGCAGAGCTTAACAGCTCATGCTGAAGGAAAGATCATCTATTTATGCTACAAATAAATAAACAAACATTAAATAAATAAAAATAAATAAATAAATGATAAATAAATAAATGAAACATTTCGTTAATTACACCTACTTTGCAATGTTAGCAAGGAGTCAGTCTGCTCCATAGCTGTTAGTGTCTTCTAATACTTTGCTGGTGCTCGCAGACATTTCACGTCTTCTCTGAGCCTTGCCCCCATGGCTTTGCTGAAGACATAAAATGCAAACAGGATCAGCAATGCCGGGGTGAGCGCCGGTGCCGAGGCACTGGGGGCCCTCAGATGTGTGCACTTGGAAGGTGAAACTTAGAAGCCTTGTAATGGTTGAGTCAGTCTAGTAACACAAACAAAACTGAACAGAAAAAATGTATCTGTGTATGTACAGTGACATATAGAGGTGACATGTGAACAGCAAGTTCCAATGCCTGGAAGGCCAGGAGAGCCTCAGCAAGGTGACTTATTCCTAACAAAGCACAGGAAATTGTTCAGAGTAATAAAGATAACAAATGAAAGCCATTGCTGCAGCACTGTTAAGAACAGCCTTTCTTCTGTCGCCCTGTCTCACACAATGCGGACATGACCCTGCAGCCCCACAGTGCTTCTTGGCACAAAAAGCCCACTGACTCCAGCAGGACCACTGGGGATGCTGAGGACTGCTGGTCGTGAAGGTTACACTTTGCAGGATCAGGGTTGCACACAGTGACAGCTCAGTCCTGCTTCTGCAATGCAGGAGAGCAGAAAAAAAAATGGCATTTTTGATGAAATAGTTGAAGCAGTGGGGATTTACTAAAACAGTGTTACACTGTCCATACAGCTTGCTCAGTTTGCTGTTGCTAGCAATTCAGATATTGTCCAGGCTGTCCTGCTCATCAGTGCATGAACTCTGAAAACACTTAGCCACTACCAGCTCTGTGCATTATTTCAGCTGGAAGAACCATGGTAGGTAAAGTAACGATGATGGATCTAAACGATAATAAAGTCTCCCTGTTGAAAATTTAAAGTGCTATACAACTATTTTTAGTGACCTCTCCAGCTGAGATAATGCAGAAAGCTAACTAGATGTGAACATCCATCTTAGGTGAATTGATTCTTACAGTTTGCAAACCAAGGTGAATTGTAGGAGGTTAATGCTCATACTTCAATACAAGAGATATCAGCTATATAAAAAGGCGCATACTGTACATGTAAAGAAATAACTTATTAAATATCTAATGTGGATGCAATGTTTTTTTCTTTTGTGCACATTTATTTCTGTAATGGGCATTTATTTTAGTCAGAACACTAAGAGCTCCCTCCCTCATCTCCTCCTCCCTCTTCTCCCTCTGTGTGTATGTGTGTATGATGTGTGCAGGCATGAGCGAGAGGGACTTTTGGCTTTTATTCAGGAAAGCAAAGGGTTCCTGGGTAGGGTGGTCTGACAGCACATTGAGAGAAAGGTTTTAAATTCGATTTTCCAAAATAGAAGACGTTAAAAAAAAGTTCTAAAATGATTTTTTCCTCTATTCAAGCATGCCCCAAACATGAGTTATTTGGTCAGCATTTTCAAATTCAGAATGTTAAAATGAAGCAACTAAGTCCATATCTTGTAGCTTCCAAAATAAAAGAGCTGAGCACTTGCAGCTCGCTCTGCAAGAGATGCAGAGCACTGGCTGCCTTTGCAAAATGCGGCACATATTCCAGGACTGCTACAACAAATTTGTTACTTCTCAGAGCTCATTTACCTCAGAAGGGCTCCACATCCAGCAGCTCAGCCTGCTCCCTCTCCCGTCCTAACCCTCAGATGGCAATTAGCAACATCAATAAGTAATAGAACAAATACTTGCCTCTAAAAAAAACAAGCCACAGAGCAGCTCTTTCGCGTTGCTCTTGGGCCGCATTACAAACCTTAATTTTTTATATTTCATCTGTTTAAAGCTCCACTCCTACAAACACTGAGTTTTGAGATGATGACCTTAAAAGTCAACGGGTGCTGAAGTCTTAGGATGGGTGAAAGGCAAGACCTAAAGCTGTAGGGGCCCAGGGTGGAGAGCCAAATCCCTCAAGTCCCACGCACACCAAGGATGCCACCGTAAGGAAAATTTTCAGCTGAGTTCTTGTGATTCCATTTAGCAAAGAGCTTTTGGAACAGAGAAATGAGTCTGTTGACCTCTTGGCTCTTGGAGACAGTGAGTTTCCAACAGAAGCAAAGCCAGGAGAAAATGGCAGAGAACAGCTAAAATATTGTAATAGGAATGTTTATTAGCACTGCATAGTAATAAAATGAAATATTGCTTATTACTGGGAAAAACATCTTTAAAAAGTTGGAAACAGATGAGCAGATCTGCAAAGGAGCCATGAACTATGTGCTGACAAGTACCAGTGTGATTCTGGTATTGCTTCAAGAGCCCTTCCCCGCAGGAGACACCCCACCACTGAAGCCTTGAAGTACTGCTGACCCACGAGTGACCCACCAAACAAATCTGCTGGGAAATACTCCAGCATAACAATCAAATCGGTTAGCATCGCTCTTTCAACGCTTGAGGATGTCAAGGGATAAAAAGGATCACAGGATGAGAGGGAACAATACTCACAGAAGCTCAACTTTGGCCTCGGGAGTCTCATCTACCTCTGCAGTGAATAGACAGAGACACACTTTCGCAGGCGGTGAACTTGATTAGAGAGCTGATCTCGGTTAAACTGCTGGATCTCCTTGCTGCTAAGGATGGAGGGGGAGGAGGGTGGGACCATCCCTCCAGGCAACAGAGCCAGATTGACGGGACTGGATTACCGCACTGGTGGGGGATTAGGTGCCCGGAGTCACCTACCGGGGCAGGTCTCTCTCCCACTGACTGCGCTGGGAACCTGCAGAGATCAACCTCCTTCACGTCAGCGCTGGGGACATCTGTCCCCGCAGTGGCCTCCGACCTGCACAGGGAAGCAGAGGGCAGCAAGTGCATGAGAAAGTGATTGCGAGCCAAGGTAATTTTGAAGAATAACCCACAAAGCCTTCAAATTGACTTAAAAACCTACCTGGCCTGAAAAGCAGTTTCCAATACAAGTGTCCTGATAGAGATGTTTACGAGAAAGCTTGTTTTTTCAACTTATAGACACAGCAATTTGCTCCCAGAAGAGCAGTTGCATGTCCTTGTATTTCTTTGAAGTGTCTGGAAATGCTGTAGCTGTGCGTCCCTATGTGTGGCTGGCTTCTCTGTGCATTTAATGGGGAATTATCCTCCAATACGGTGTTCCAGAAGAAGAGCTGTCATTCTGGCCTTGATACCTTGGTATTGCAACCATGTGGTATGAAAGCATTTCAAGAATTGCTTCTGTGGAAGCACATGTATTTCAATAGGTAGCCCAAACAGGCAAAATTAGGAGAAATGGGATGTCTTTGTTCTGAGTGGAGCCACTAATGGTCATTGAAAGCAAAAGTGTTCCAGCTGAAAATAAAAATCATGTCCTGCTCTCCCATTGTAGAGTTCTCCATTGCAGTCAGTGGGTCTTGAAAAAGAGAAGGTGGTGCTGGAACAAAACCTTGCACTTGTCCTAGTGAAGCCCCAAATAATGTGTTGTTGCAGGTTACTACGGAATTATTGAATAAAGGCTGAGGAACTTGTTCTGCTGCTCAATGTGGGTGTGTGTGCAGGTACGCAGATCTCAGCACAGGCCATGTAGCTCCTGGAGGACCCCTTGGAAATCTGCATGCAGCCCACGTGAAGTTTTCCAAGGGGCTGAACTTCTGAGACTGCTGAAAATAAGACATGGGGACGCAGGTCAAATGGGCGCTCCCTTCCTGCTCCTACCACTAGGTTATGATAGCCTCTCTTTTTGCATCTTTATCAGACTGCTAATACATAACCAAAAAAAGGAAAAGTATCAGGAAGAACAGCTTTAAATGGAAATAAAGAGATGTGTCTAAATCCTTTAGGCTGTTTGGGATGTCTCAAGTGATTTAGTCCAGCTGTATCTGTACTCAGAAACTAAAACATATGAGGGCACTCAGGTTCATCACTTATCCTATTAAAACATTAGGAGAGTCCCTGACACTGGGTTGCACCAGTGAGCACCGTCCCACATGGTCCTGGGGAGCAGGTCAATAGCTAGCGTGGGCTGCAGAGCCTTTCCTATCTGCACTTTGGACACCACCACCAGTTCTGGATGTCAGAAGGCTGCAAAGCATGGAGCAGGCAGCACTGCCAGGACACGTCATTTAACAGCACAGGTGTGGCAAAGTGACTGCCTGGCTCGTGACATGTCTCTACCGTGACTATAATGAGCTAAAGCCCTGCTAGATGTTTTCCAGGCTGGGGTTTGTGCTGGATGAAGGCGTGCTTGGGTAGAGACCATGCCGCGGTGCAAGAGGAGGCTGCAAGGGGAGAGCACTGGGTGATTGGCACCATTTTGGGGTAGAAGCGGTGCAAGCAGTGGTGGGGTTGATGCCCCAGGGCTGACTCCAAGGCATGGGTGGCACCAGGTCCTCCTCTGCTGGGAGTGAGGAGACAACGCATGAACCATGAAGGTTTTGGTGCCACCATGCCTCTGCCCAGCCTCCGGGAAGAGCTGGAGGGAACAGAGATGTGAATTTGCTTTCATAAAGTTTGAAGCTGGAAACTGCCCTCCAAACCATATTTCTTGCAGGAAAGGTGTGTGCCAGAGGGGTCTGTGTTGCAGATCAGAAGGCAGCAAGGCTAAAATGGGCTCCCCGAGGAGTTTCTGCATTTTGGGGGTGCTTGGACTGAATGTAGCAAATGACGAAGGGAGGGGAGCCATTCCCAGGACTTTTGCTGGGAGTCTTGCAGCCTGTCCTGAAATGGAAGGAAACAAAAATCCAAGGGCTTTATCCATCACCCCGTGTTGAGAACAGAGGACGATAGAGTGCAAAGTGCTGTTTCCCTCAGGGGATCTGACATGACTTGTTCCTTCCCTCGATTCCCAGCCAGGTCTCGCCCCCCCTCCGGGGGAGGCACAGTGAGGTCAGCCCAGGATTTGGGCTCCTCTGTGGGTGCTGGGGCTGCCCCGCATAGAGGCTGGGGGAGAGGACAGGTCCAGGCTCGGCACGGTGCCCTTTGTGACCCCCACACCTCTGTCCTCCCTCCAGCAAATGCATTTGGATCTTCTGGAGGAGAAATAATAATGAGAATATAAAAAAGCCAGTGCAAGGCATTGCTGCGGGAGAGGTGCAGACATCGCCGGAGGTATTACGCTCTGTCTCACGGTATTGCCCCTGCATCAGCCAGGGGTAACAGGATCTGGGATGGAGTCTGATCCTCCCAAGCCTTTAATTGGATGCATGAAAGGTCCAAAATGCAACTGGCTCCCGTGCTTCCCCTGGCCATGAGATGCACCATCTCCTTGTCACACAAGGACGTTTGCTAATGAACCCAGCCTCCTTTCTAACCTCCGCCACCGGCCGGCTGGCTCCCAGGCCAGCGAGCCAAAGCAGGCCCTGTGCAAGGGAGCCTTCCAGCCAAAAAGGTGCCGGTGACGGCAAAATACTGCACAGATTTCCAGACACCCCCACTTTTTGTTCTGCCAAGGAAATGCCGTGGTCAGGTGAGGGACAGCCAGCGGTGGCTGGTCATCGAGGAGCTGTCGCTCCTTGCTCCAGCGGGACAGTGCGAGGCGAGTGCCCTGCGACGCTGGAGCAAACTGGAGCGTGAAGCTGGGCGTGCGGGGAGCACCGCGTGTGCCAGGCGGCAGCTGGGGCACAGCTCCTGGCCTGGGAAGGCCGGCAGGGCTTTTCCGAGGCTCCTGCATCCCCCAGCCCTCCCTCCGCGCCTGCTTCCACTGCGAACGGCATCAGCCCTCCTCCGGAGCGCCAGGGCTGGGACAATGCGCCCGGGCTAAGTGGGCCTTCTGTCCCCAGCTGCACCGGGGCCAGGCTCGCCCCAACCTGCGAGGCTTTTGCTTTCCTTTTTTTTT
>VXAA01001756.1:0-14431 GCA_013399115.1 Anseranas semipalmata | reverse complement strand
GGGCCGGCTCTGAGGGAGAGGAGCGACGCGCCCGCCGGCAGGTTTCGCAGCCGGCCCCCGCGGGCGCTGGAACGGGCCCTTTGTCGAGGTGCGGGGCTCCTCCTGGGGTAGGTTGGCCCTGGGTCGGCCCTTTTTCCCTGCGGGGCGGCAGAGGCGAAGCTGAGGGAGCGAGGCGGTGGCCACGCGCCGGCTTCCTCTATCTGACGGCCGTAGGTGAGGCCCTGGACGGCTGTCATGGCTCCTCGCCCTTCCCCTTCTGTCAGCGCCTCTAACGGTGCAGGGCCACCAAGTCCTGGTCACTTTCCAAGGGCTGATGGCCCCCTAAAATGCGGAGTGGTCACTGACCGCTCCGGCCCCGTCGCCCCGCTCCCGTCGGGGGACCCCGTTCTGCTCTCGTGCGCGGCCATTTTGTGGAGCTCAGCCGCGGGCCGTCAGGGATCCCGCAAGGCGGTTTTTGTCGCTACCATTTAGTCAAAAATCGGCTTAATTTTTTATTTCCAGGAATTTAAAGAATCGTCTACAGCAATATTTTTTAATTTGTATATGCCCGACTGAGTGAAATGTGGCAATGAAGGAGATGCTTAACTTTCTGGGCACTTGACGAGCATTTCGTAATGAAGGCATGGTACATAATGCACAGTGGCAATGCGTTTTAAAAGAGAAGTGTTAGAAACAGGCAATTCAGAAATGAAGAACCGTACAATTATGCTAACTCAGATGTAATAACTACCATTGTAGAATTGTCACCAGTCGGGAAAGGGCTTCGATGTTGTTTTAAGCAGTGAAAACAGCAGCAGTTCTCACCTTGAATGCAGTGTTTAAGTCTCATTCCTCAAACGATGTAGCAGAAGCGGGGCAGAGTGTAATTAACAGCACGATGAGGCGCAGGCTTTTCAGCAGAGATAAAAAGTTAGTTCAGAAATGTGAACTCAACTAAATTTCAAGAATCAAATAACCATTCACGTAAAAGAGTCCTACGGGCTAATGAACAGCACGGGAGAGGTGCACCTCGCTCTCAAAAGAGCCTTGCTGGAATTAAAATGATTTGTATAAAGCCAACAGAAATTAATGGTTTTGCACAGCAATGTGTAGAATTGAGCGTCATAACGGTATTTTAAGGAGTAAGGGTCATGTAAGTGAAAAAATACATCGCTGGTAATTCTAGGAAGATAATATTTGTAAAGGATGCCTATGTACCGAGTGCTGAGCGTTTGATTTTATGGAAGAAATATATCTCTTAGCTTATGGGTATTTTTTACCTTTCAGTGAAGAACCTAGCAATGGCTGTTGTCAGGTAGGATATGAAAATACAACTGTAAGTCTGCTATGAGAAACTGCATTAATGTTAGTATTGTGATAATGGGTAGATAGGCAGATAATCAGGCAATTTGTGATTTCTGCACTCAGTGCAATCTTGTAATACGTGAAACTTTATTGCCACAATTGAATGCCATATAATTGCATTTATTAATGTGGTACAAAAATGCAAGATGTGTAATAATGTTTTTCTTCTGGCAGCGTTCTAAATAGCATTGGCAGCATCAGATGGAGACATCCATTATAAATCATGTATTACTGTTTGAAGGTGTTTTACCCATTGCTGTGTATTACATAATCCTCACACTTTAGCATTGAAATACAGAAAAATGACAAATGAATTGTTACCAAAGCTATTGATTTAATTACAACGTCTGATAAAGGTTTTGGTTTATAATTGCTCTGGGAAAAGTAAGTATCCCAACCTGTCCTAAAAATGCTTGGTTTTTGCTGTAGCAGAAGATGATGGAGCCATTATCCTGCTCTTCAGGATAATGTTCTTTCAGACTTCAAAAATAACAGCCCCATATAGGAACATCTGATTTTGTCATCCAAAGTTGGCTAATGGTTTGATGCAGCTTTTCTCCAGTAGGACCAAGAATCAGTCTTTAGTACGGTCATATCCTGAAAGTCATCAGTTGTCCAAAATCTAGATGTCTTTTTTTTCAGACTGGTGTTTACTACTGCTTTTAAAACCTACAGTCATCCTGTAGGTTACCAACATAGTTGAATCTCTCATCCCTTTCTAACAGGGACACAATTTACAACACAGAATAACATTTGTCATTTGCAGGTACGTTACTTCATTTAAAGAATATCCAGATTAGCACATATTTTACATAAACATGCTTTCAGAAGCAATGTCATTTTCTGCAATTTTTCCCTTTAAATAAATTGTGTTGTAAAACCAGAGGAGGGAAAAAAAACTTTACCTTTAGTTCTGTTCCTCTCTTTTACAAAAGTATTCAAAGGATAAAATTAATCATAACTATTTTAAAGGAGTAAATGATATATATCATCTTAATAATAAGCAGTTGTACAATCTGCTTTATTTGTGGACGTTGTGTCATGATTTATAAAGCGATGAGTAGAAATTCTTAGATGTTATGTCTTTAAAGTAGTACTTACGCTTTTTTATGTATGTCCATGTAACTTCTGTGTATGCCCCCTTTTCTTGCAATTTTTATAGGAACTGTCAGGGAAACAACTAACAAATGTTGTTAAACTATTTCTAGAGAAGGAATAAACAAATCATTAACATTTTCCACATGGTGCTTGCTGTTTGAATCCCAATTTACTAACAATACAGATTTCCTGAAATTCATGTGCCTCTCTAGGATATTTAACTAGAAGTGTCTACTTAAATACATTAACTGATTGAGATGGTTTCATTTTGCATGCTGCATACTAAACAGATCTTTAATATATGCTCCCAACTAATTTTTACATCCTAAGGAATTAGGATTTTCTTTCACATTGTGTAAAAGCAAAAATATTTTGCATTGACCTGTGGCTTGAGGTAGTTCTGGAATTTTTTCTTAGTATTTACCAAAAACATTTTGTTTGTTATCTGAAGTATTTCTGGGCACCAGGAACTAGGGTACCAATCTTTTAAATACAATTGGTAAAGCTATTATCTCTTTCTCAGAGTTTTTATCACTGCCTGTTCTAATCCAGACTCATGGATTAGGTGCTCTGATCCTCACTTAACTATTAGGTAAATTCATTTCTGTCAAACATCCAGCATTTTAAATGCCTCCCCCTTTCCCTCCTCCCCCCTTTTCACAGTCTCAGTACTACAATATGTAGTCTTAATGCCACTTTAGTTAAATTCTACAGTTGTTTTCTATTCCCCTTTATCCTGGATTAGGATCTTATCCTCATCACCAATTGGTTGTGGCTTTACTTTTTATACGCAGCCAAAGGAAGTATTCCCTCCATAGAGAAGCCATTGCGGGACAGTCACATTTCAAATAACTTTGCTTAATGTTAAGAGTATCTGAGCTAGCTACCTGTGTTCGGTATGTTCTGATGGTGATTGCATCCTTTTCAGAAGACTATGGGACTCCCAAACTGTTCAAAAAAATGTAACTACATTTCTGCACATAGCAGCACTATACAAACAGAAGAATGAATTTGTAATAATCTGCTTTCCATTGCATGTGAATTATGTCCTTAATCACACTTATGCATATATCTTCTGATTTAAATGTGCTTCAATTACAATGGGGGAGTGTACAGAATGGATAAGAAGCTTTTCTATTACCAGCACTGCAGTCGATAGGCTTAGCAAACCAGCTGGAGTAGAAGCTACACATTTTGTACACAAGCATCTTTTCTTGCATTCTCCACGCCTCCTAAGAACATTAAGCTTCTCAAAGATAGAAGTGCTCCAGGAACCTTTACCTAAATTATACACTTCCTTTTTTCCTGACTGTGGCTTAGACTTTCAGTAAGCCCATTACCACAATCAGTGAGAAATTTGGTTCCACTAAAATGGATTAGATAATTAATTCATATGCAGTTAAAACTGTTTTACGTCTTTTATCTTAAAATTCATGGTATTGTCTTACGGTTTTTATTGTTTATTGTATCAATAAAGCTTTGGATTGTTTGTATAAATCCATGAATTGCATTTTTCCTCTGTAGTTTACAGGATGAGTGACAGGCTCTTGAGCAACTTGGATAAACTTCTGCTAGAGTTTGGTAGGTCATTATATCATATATTTTTTAACTGAAAATTACTAATGCAGTGCATATAGTGATGTTTTCAGCTTTATACAGTTACATTAACTTCAAATAGACAAATTTATGGTATTAAGGTTTTGGTGATCACCTACATGATGTTTTGTTTGCTATGAGGTTATGGAGCAGGGTGCTATCAATTACTTAATAGCAAAATTACTTGTCTGAAGGGGTAATTTTAGATATCTTGTTAAAACCGTTGTTAATTCATGTCTGTGCAAGTAATATTGCACAACATTTGTTTCACAGTTCATTGTAGGTAAATGTGAAAAAGTGTGTATTTTTCTTCTCAGTTTTCCAGCTAAAGCAAACTTCATATGCAAAGGAACATGTTAATCAACAGATAAATTGTAAGTAGTGATAAGTTACCATTTTATTAGCCATTGAATACGCTGCTTTTGTTTCATTAGTCCTGGTACATGTTCTGAGTTGCAGGGACGGAAGCAAGCTTAATAATAAAAGCTGTCCAGTGTCCTGCTCTCACCCTACCTCATCTTTTGCCATCAATACTTGCTGATTCTCCCTAGCAGACTTTGCTTTTGCTTTCGACTTTTAGCTAATGCTGTTCAGCTGTCTCATGGACAGCCAGTTTCATGCTGCGCCATTTCCTGCTCTTACTCTGTAGCTCCTCACAGTAACTGGCAGTTCTTTGATTCAGCTGTGCTTGCTCAATACATCTGCCACTTGCCCGCCTTTCTTTCTTCATGTTTTTTGTTCTTCCCAGATTTGGACCTCTGCCTCACTGCTTCTTCTCTCTTTCTGTCTTCCTATAATAATGAAGGTTCTCTTAGTTGCTACAACCTACTCAAGCCTGGTTCTTCTTTTCTGCAGTCAAGCAGCTGGTAATTTTATTTGAAATCCAAAACAGTAATCCCAATGGGAAAGTCTTTTTCCCTAGGACTAACAAACAGCATAATACAGTGGACTTAGATCTTAACTGATTTTTTTTTACTACGTTGCTATGTTGTATCACTCAATTACGGGAATGGCTATAGAGAAACTGTTCTTTAGACAACCTGAGGACATCTGTGCTCATCACTGGTACCTCATAAGTAGAAACTGAAGTTCATACCCTTCAGGAAAAAGAATAAGAGCATTCTGGTCTGATTGGTGTTCCTGTTAGTAGCAGTATTTCTAATAATCTTGACTGATATGTCTAAGCAAGTACTTATACATTAAGAGGATTATCAATATTAAATTGAAGTATTTTAAACATTTAAACATCTGTAACACTAAATCTGGTAGACCTAGAATTCTGTGTTAACTCTTTGTTGACATAATTTAAACTTAGAGCTGTTTTGTGTCTTAAAGTTTATGCAAGCTTACTTTAAATGAGGATGCTTTTGGGGAAAATCCAAAGGCTGTATAGTAACATACTATAGCTATTTGTGTGTTCAGTTCAGAAATATCTAAATACATATGAACTCACAAGCAACACAGGCTTTTAAAAGTCTAGTTTAAATTGTTCAAAAACTTACCCAGAGATAGTTCCACTGATTTAATTTAGTCTCTGTGTAAGTATTACTTGGCAGAGGAACAGTTGTGTCGTTCAGACTCTGAATTTTCATGTGAGATTCATCAGACTTTTTGGCTGGAGTCCCTCAATAATCAGTGGAGAGAAAGGGTCACTTTTAGGATGTGATCTGTCTCATCCTAAAGAAAGAGTTTAAAGTAGGTTAGATAAAGTATGCTTTAAAAAAATCTCTGTTGCTCTGTAGTGAGTGTGGTTGGCGCCACGTGTGTCTAGTTGTGATGTAGATGTCTGCGTTGTAAACTTGGGCAGGATGGATCTCATCGACGAGGTCTTTATGAAAGCAGAAGTGAATAGAACAACTCACACTTGTCTCAGAAATGCTTATCTATAGAAAATACTAAATGAACTGCTAAGTGTATAGTTTTGATTATACAATAGACTTTTTTTTAGTATAGGTGTGTTATATCTTGGTAAATCTCAAAATGACATCTGTAGGCTACTTCCAAATGCACCTTCTTTTTTTTTTTTTCCAGAAATTAAGAATATATTGGTTGTCCAATAGTCATGCTTCATGCTAAGTAGAGGCAAGTTACTGATTTTAGGTATTCAAGGTATTAAGACATTGAAGATATTCAGTATTACTCTAGATATTAAAATATGTTGGGATTCTTTTGCTTTTCACTGACAGATGTTTATCTCTGACAGGCGTTCTTTTATGGTATTAACCCAGGTGGCATTGCAAGTGAACATGTAGCAAGTACTGCAAAAGCAGGCCCAAACTTCAGGATGACCTGAAGCTCTACAGCAGTAATTCACACAACTCAAGATACATCTCATGTAACTAAGATGACCATCCTGGTCAAATAGATGAGAAGGGCAGGCTGTCTGTGATTGAGTGACTTCTGTTTAGGGGCACCGCCTTTGTCATATGGTGCATCTGGGCAGCACTGATGGCAAGGGAGAGTTGGCACAAATAGTTCTGAAATCCTGTAGGAAAGAATAAGAAATAAACAACACAGAGTGAAAATGTGCACCTAGTTGTGCTCATCATATTGCAATGTGAGCATGCATGATAGCTGTCAGCTTTCACTTGTGAAAAAGAACACTGGTAATGTTCATCAATTTGTATTCTCTGCTAACCGCTCATTAAGAAAGTATTTCTTCTTGTTATAAGTTGTCTGCTGCTAGAAAAGTCAGAATTATGAATCTGCCTTAAGAATCTCCCCAAATGTCATTGTTCTTGAAGATTTGTCACTATAATGCATGCTCCTCGTTAATTAACCTTTATCTCGTACTCCATATATTAATTTATCACATATTACAGATTTCCAACATGAGTAAATTCCTTTTTTTATTTGGATTTATCTGTTCCTGATTCCGGCAATTATTGGCATATATGCTGTTAGTGATGTTTTTATTTTTCCCTTCTTGAAGTCAGCTTTCCCATTCAAAACATTGTATTTCTGGTCTTCTGTAAAAGAAAACATGTTTAAAAGAGACCTTCATCTCAAGCAACTTTTGTACTCCAATCAGTCTCCTCAGATGGAAGCGTTAGCAAAGGCAAAGTGGCTTACACTCCAGTTTCCCTGTATACTACCTCTAGTGTCTGCAGACACGTATTTCTGTGGACTCCAGAGAAAACAAGGGTCAGCTTTAACTACTACTAAGAGTTCTACCACTATTAATTACTTCAGTTTTACACAGACTGGGATGCAGAAACAGCATTGGTGTTTTCTTCCAAAGCCAATCTCATAATATTAAATGAAAATTAAGGTACCACACAGCTCAAACCTTTTCATTCATTTTGTTGTTGCTTTGTTTAATTGCAGGCTGCCCACTCATCGGGCACTATCAAGACCAAGTATTTTGGAAGAAATTCTGAATCCTTCTGAATGTAAACTTGTTATTTCATGGTTATGTTGAAAGTACTTAAACATATTTTTTCAATTTCAGTGTATTCTGTAAAAATCACAGAAAAAAGGAATGAAATTGCAAGGTTGCAGGAAAATATAAATAACAGCAATGATGCAATTGCTGATTTACGCAAGCAAAATGAGAATAGTAGGGACAGCTGTAATGCGTAAGTATAATACAAGCTGAACTTCTAGTCATAGATGTCATTAAGTAAGTCATTGAGGAAGTAGTGTAAGAATATGTGTGTGATCAGACAGGAGTGATGTTAAAGAAAACTTTACTATTTTCCAATTATTTATTAAGCTGTAAATCAGGTACAAAAATCGCAGTATTATCCATCCCCTGAAAAAGTAAATCATAGAAAAATAGGCTATGTTTAAGTTTGCCTGTTTTAGTGCTTTATTAGAATCAAAAATTTTCAGAGGTCACAGGTACCTCTTTGCAGCATGCTGATATATTCAGGTAGTAAGGTTGAAACATGATTTTTCTAATTTTCTCTGCATCTGAGTTTTGACAAATTTAGACAGTGTTAAGAATACTCTCTTTGCTGAAAAAATAATATATATAACTATCAGTGACAGTAAGATTCCATTATATTCTTTGTTTAATCCTGAATTTGGCTTCCTGAAATTGATGCATCTTTTGTTCACAGCAAGTTTCGTGTTACTTTTTATTCTATACATATTCTTTCTTAAGTTGTCCCATAACTGCCTCTTCATACACGTGTGTACTTATACCATATGATTTTGTTATAACTTGTACTGCAGACTGCAGGATTATTCTTGTAGGCATACTGTTCTGATGAATGCAATGGGCTGCAGTCCACAGGTTTCTCCTCAGAAGTTTTTCTATTAGATTATTAGTAGAAGTTTTAAATGCTCATCAGTTTTGGATCTAGTAATTGTCAATTTCTCAAGCAAGTATTTGGTTACCAGCAATTTCTTCATACTGGCGTGGAATGGTAATTTTTAATATGAAAATCTCAGGTGTTTGCAAGGATAGAAAAAAAGGCATATCTGTATTTGACAGTACAGAAAGTTTGGCACACATGATGTAATCCTGTCTTTTCATTGCAGTGTTCGTCTTTCTACAGTCTGTCTAGCTGTTGGCAGCTGAAGTGATGATTTGTTAGCAAATCCTATCCTTTTTGTTTTCTTGCAAGTCTATACCTAGAGATAAGTGCTTGAATATAAATGTCTGTAACAGATTTGAAAAATTTTGCAGGATGTGAATGGAGGATGTGTGCGTTACTAAGAATAAAAAAGAGAAGTAAAAATAAGCATCAGGGTCCTTTCTAGGTTTACTTCAAACTAGCTGAAAACAGAAAGAAGAATGGAATCAATAGTGGATGAAATGGGTATAGTTGGTAGCTGTTTGAATTGATTACCATTATGTAATGATTCATAGCTTTATCATAAAAAGTTTGGAAAAAATTTGAGCCTGACAAGAAAATGTCAGTTTTCTTTTACACTAAGTTCTTGCCTCCAATGCAGTATAAAATTAATACTCTTGTAAATTACTGAAACCGTTCACACTACTTTCTTTCTTTTTTTTTTTTTTTTTGAAGTTGTAAATCAACTGTTATGTTATGCAAATAAAGAAGTAAAAATTTAAGGGCAGAATTAAGGATCTGACCTAATTTTTAATTGTTGAGTTCAAAGGACTTTGGCTGAGGTCCTAAAAAGAATAATCAATGGCATTAGTGTAAAGAGACTGAAAATGAGAAATGACTCATTAATGGATACATACATTCATACAAAGACTATGCTTGCAGAAGGATGAGATTTTGTGTCTTCAATTATTGAAAATGTTGTTTAACAACATACTGAAAACTGCAATAAACAAGCCCTAGCTGTGAGCAAACGGGTAGAGGTCAGCTACTTGGATCCTTTATGCCTTGTTCTGTTGCAAAAAACCTTTCTTTTTTACTTTGTGGTATGAGGTAGAATAGGTGTGGTATGTGGTAGAATAGGTGTGAACACAAAATGTAATGCACAACATGGTTTGTACTTTGTTTAAAAGCTCCATGACTTTTTCATTGCTCAATTTTCTTCCTCCAAAGAAAGACATGGAGCTTTCTGGAAGAAGATCACAGTGTTTGTGTGCCAGTGCACTTTTAAATATGTACAGTTGGTTTCTACTTTTTAAAAATCTGATGCCTTTAAAGTGTAGCTTTCTGCCAAATTTGCCGTAGGTGTGGGGAAGTAGCATTTTGTAATTACATTTTTAATCACCATGTGTGTCAAACAGTTTGTGCCAAATAATGCTAAATTTCCTGAACGGATGCTGCACTTCCTCATTCAGCTTTTTTTTGTTGACAAACTTGAATGCTATTATAAATGTTGATTATATGTTGTGTTTTATCAGCACCTGAAGTACATTATTTTTTGTTCAAGGTTATTGGACTTCAGCAAATTAATTGTCAGGTCTTTGTTCTTTATTTATTTCCTTGATGGAAATTGTGTTAAGTTAGCTGTTACTGCAGCCTCTGTTTTATTCCACCGTTGGAGTGCTTGTCCAAATGCACATTCATGTTTTGTGTGATTGCATGCTACAAACTCTCCACTTTTGAACTATCGGGTATACTTGCATCCCGAAATGCTGTTTATTTGCCCTTCTCATGAACACGCAGTGTAAACAGTACTGTATGTCCTCAGTTGCTCTCACCTTTCCAGTAGAAAATTGTTTGCTTTGTTCAGTTGTGACCTATATTGCCATTTCTCCTCTGCTCATCATTGATTTCCATCCCTGTAAATGTAACTTTATTTTTGACCCACGTCTTTCCTGTTCCAGATCTACTTGGTCTCTTAGCTAATGCTGTGCTTCAGGTGCTTATAGTTTTTTTCTTCTGTCTCTTCAATCTTTAGCTTTGATAGGATCTATGTAAGTGTTCCTGAAGTTGGGTTTTGTGTGCACATCTCCTAGGACAAATAGTTCCACACAAATTTCATTAGGTGTTTGTGTTGCACTAGAGTAGCTTGTGTTCTGGACAAATGCTGAATGTATAGATCATTATAAGCCCTGACCAGAGACAGAGGGTGTGCTACTTTTTTGTCTATAGAAGGTTCACTTGGAGGGAACATGTGCTTCTTTTTCATTGGAAATGGGATCTCTGTACCAGTCTAGCTCAGCCTGTTCAGGTGATTCAGCTGTCATCTGAATCTCAGCTCCCAACATCTCAGAAGTAGCCTATTTGCAACCTGTCACTACAGAGATCATTCTCTCTGAATGAGAAGAATGTCAGTATCAAATATACCTATTTAGCTCAGTAAACTTAAGTAATTTTTCTGTTCTTTCCCTCACCTAACAACACTTACGTGTCTGTTAAGTCTTAATAAGGGATTACTCCCTGTTTGAAGACTCCATGCATCAAAGGTTTCTAAGTTCACCATCTGTAACTGAGCCATACCCTGGCAATTTGTTGTTACAACTCTCTGTGAAAATGTCTTTTCTGATAGCTGTTACCTCAGGTGGGAGGGTAGGAGACATCCAGGTGCTAATGGTTCATGCTCCATATCTATCTTTTTTTCAGGCAGGATGCTTTCCTTTTAAAGACCCACAGTATGCCTCTCCTAAAGATCATGTCTGAATTTCAGTTGAATTAGTGTTTATCTGCCTGTTTCCTAGAGTTCCCACATTCAGGGAAGAACCATCTTTAATATCTGCATATTGAGAAAGTACTGTTGGCTTATTTTCAGGAGTCTTAAGTCCTTCATGTCCTAAAGTCCTCCCTTCCTGAAGTTGCTGTGATTTCAGTACAATCTACAGCATCCTGCTGTAGGAACATCACTTTGGTGAGCTGCATGATAGCTCTTAAATTGTATGAGGCTTCTGAAATTAAAACAACAAAAACCAACCAAACAACCAACCAAAAAACCACAAAATGGATTAATTGTGTTCCAAGGCTGTAGGAGAACCACATGAGAGGAGGCCCACCCAGGCAAAGTGAACTCATCAGTTTGCTCTGTAGGAATCTGGTTATGAGCTGGGTATGAGCCACTTGGCACATCTTGTCTCAAGACAGGTTTCTGGAATGGGTGCATTTAGCGATGTAGACATACTGTGTAGCCAGAAACCATTTGCATTTTTCAGGTACTAGTGTATTTACAAATATCCACAAATTTTTCTTACATGTCTTGTTTGTAAAGAGCTGAACATTTAGACTGAAAACACCCAGTGTCACATATAAGTTTGTTGTACAAGTTGGAGTCAGAAAGTATAAGAATGTGGACAATGCCATAGAGGCAGAAAAGAATGTTTCTTGGCAATTAATTAATTAATATAATCTGCCATTAATTTATTTTTAACTATTAGCTGGAGTCTCTTCCTGTGAGAGCAGAGTTTGAGTTCAAATCTAGTCAGTAAGAGGTGGTATGTGAACCTGTGACTCCAGACTGCCAGGTCAGTGCTCACAGTCTGTGGGTTACTGTATGGAAAGACATCTTCTCTTTCTGGCTGTTTTCTGAGCTGGACTTGCTTAACAAATGGAAGAAATTCTGAGTTTGTGGCTGTTGCTTGCATTTAGGTATGAGATAGATGCTGGTGACATTGGTGAGAACAGAGCAGTGTGCATCTCCACGAAGAACATACACATTTAAAGGATTTACTGGTGGTACTGTTCTGAGTACCTTGTATTTGTATTTCGATGGCTAACTGCTTAGCGTGAGGGTCTAAAAGCTTGTGAAGCTCACTGTATGCCTTAAAAAGTGCTCTATAATTATTACTAATTCTATATATATTCTTGAATTTGCAACTTTAAAATCTTGAGAAAATAAATGTATGCATGCAAAAGCTTTCTGCAATAAAACCATTTACGTTTGACTTTCAAAACATTAAGTGAATTGTTCTAGTTAGCTAGCTAAAGTAACTTGTTGATGTCTTCATTTTTAAATGCCTTTTTATTAGGAAAGACCATTTATATACTTTTTTTTTGTACTTTCTCCACAGCTGGAAGCCCACCTATGCCATTCTTAGTAAGCATGAAGAATATTTGAAAAATGAACTGGAAGTTTTACAAGAAGCTACAGAAAATGAGAGGTATCTATGATCGTATGAGAGGTTTCTAGCAGTAGTGCTTATTAACGTGTCTAAACTGATCAACAAAAGTAATGAGGTCTGCATCAAAAAGTTTTGGTAAACTTTTCAGTGTAATAAAAGAATATTTGGTTTACATTATTATGAGTTCATCAGCTACTTTGTAGTTAGTAGTGAAAGAGGATAAAATATGGCTTTTTCCATATTTAATTGCTTCCCAAATGCCTATTATAATTTTTCATAACATTGTTGAATTGACTGAATTAATTTTGTGCTTTTCTTATTTGTGAACATGAATTGAATATTATTATTGAAATAGACAAATGAAGTTCGTATACTTCTATATATTCTTCAAAATAACTACAAAACATACAAATTGAATGAATGATCATGAAAAATAGGATGAGTGCCTCAGGAAAGCCTGCTATATAGCCATTTTAAGACCAGTTGTGGGTAAGGCTCTCGTTAGTATTAATTGCATGTTCAATTCTGTTCAGTAAGTGGCATTTCAGTTAAGTTTCATCTTCATTAATAAAATTCTACATTTTTAAGAAATGGTTTGTTATGGAATGTAGCTGCCTGAATTGAATGAGATAAAGAGTAGTCCCTGAAAACTTTCACTGAAATTTTCAAACTCGGCTGTGCCGAGTTAACTCTCTGAAGTATTGTTTAACACTCAGATAAAATTGATCTTCATTTTAGAGAGGTTGCTCACCTTCACTGATCTGCTTGGGAAGGGGAAGAGATTGGTTAGCCTTATGCTGAAAAAATCATGGCAGATCCATCTAGATATCTAAATACCAATTTAGAGGTGTAACTGTAGGTTACTACAATTTAAAATGTTGGCTTTGTTCTTTTGTATATGTTCGTCTTGTCACTAGTTCAACACAGCAGAAATAGAATGCCTGACAGCCTTTAATTAACTCAGTTAGCAGCTTATCTGTTTTCTTCCTTTTTAGAGCTCTATATTTGGTGAAAAATAAGGCTAAATTGGCTTCCTATTACTATATGATTAAGCCATTTTGACCTTCACTAATTTGAGCTGACAAGCCAAAGAATCATTATTTTAAATTGCTTCTTTAAATAACTAGTTTCAATTCCAGCACAAAAGTGTTTGATTTGTTTTCCTGAGCTTAATTATAAGACATCATGACTATAAATCATAAAATGAATTTAATGTATATATTCTACAAAAGTGGTCTTTAGATATGTCTTTCAAATACACTGTACTGAAGCATTTGATGATATACTCAAATCAGCAAGCTGTGCATTCAAGAAATTCTAAATATATAAATTAGGAAGGAAAATAAGTACATTTAAAACTTTATGTGCTGAATGCCCTTCTTAGCCTGGCATAATTGGACATTCAAGGCATGCTGCTTTAGATGGAAGGATGTTTTTAAAAGATGGGCAGATCAATTTACATTTAATTAGGCACTTACTGTGGAGGTTTTAAAAGCATTCAGTTTTGTTATTATTATTGGTTTCAAGAATATATAAGAATGGGTAGTACTGGAAGTACTGATATTATCACTTATTTTCAGGATGGAAAGAGGAATAAAAAAAGGAAAGAGGAATAAATAACTATCAATTTGACTTTGATTTATGTTTTTTATATTTATTTGTAATGCGTTCTTAATTGTATATCAGCAAAATTCATTGTTGCTCAACTATTGTTTGTACCATCTATTAAATTCAATAGAACTAAATATTTTCCATCTTTCATACATTGAAAATCTGGTACAGTGTACACAAATATTTAGTAAGTCCAGAAACTTCTTGGATTCCCAAGACTATACATGGAGAAAAACAAATAGACTAATGTCCTTTTCTACATCAAGTTTGAGAAGTCTCAATTCCTTGGTTTCACAGCCTTGAATCGTAGCAGTGTTAATCTACAACTTCTTTCCCCTGTACAGGTGTGTTGAACTTCACAGAATCACAGAA
>VXAA01001755.1:32302-52979 GCA_013399115.1 Anseranas semipalmata | reverse complement strand
CTCTCCAGGAACCTCCTAGACTGGACAAAATGGAGAATCACTTTGAGTGTTGCATGTGTAGGTAATAACAACAGTACTTTGCTTCTGCTATACATGTACTTTTCCTGTTGCTTCATAATCCATAAAAAAGCCCATACAAATTTAGTGACCAAAAATCTGTTTTCCTTCTGTCATCTGGAGACTGAGCTTCAGGAATTTCTTCAGAGAAATAATCCTGAAGAACAGGCACCTGAGAAACCACATGCTGCTGCCTCACACTGTGCTCCAGCCATTGCTTGTTCTCTGCCTTGTTCTTGTTTAGCCAGGCTTCTAAGGAAGCTCTCGAGACCAAGCACTTTTGTAAAAAAGTGTTCAGAAGATCTAAACTGCATTTTGATCTTTTGAGATAGATTCACGTAGGTAGTATACACAGACTTTAACTCAAATTGCATCTAAACACTTTGCAAATACTGATAACCTCATGCAGAAGGCCAGGAATACCTTCTCCATTATCTTGAAGCTCAATACAAAATTTTAGATAATGCAGATTTTCTGAGCATCAAATGAGTTGTTAGCATAAGTCAAAACAAGTGTAGGACTACATGGGAGGACACAAAAGCATAATATGATTATTAATAATTATCTAGCCATGTAGAGTACTGCTGTTGTGGAGTCCTCAAACAGAAATATTACTACACATTACTAAAATAACCACCTGAAAAAGGAGCCACATGTAGGCCCAATTGCATCTGATATGCGATATCACGTATTGGTAAGTGGTACCAGTAGATCCAATTTTTACTGCTACTTTTCCTAAATCACTTAACTTTTTATTATTCCATTTCTGAAACTGGATTATTATTGTGAATTTATATGAGTAGAGAAATAATAACAATAAAAACATGAAGAAAAAATAAGGCCACCTTGACTAAACTGAGGAAATACAAAAGAGAGGAAAGTTTTAAGACGGTCTTTAATAAGTGACTGAAGCAAATGATCAGTGACTGCAAGGCATATTCCACTCTTTTTGTTGTCTGAAAGTAAGAATGAATGTCTATCTGGAAAATATGCTTTAGGCAAACACCACGTTGTCCTTATGGGCAAAGATATCTTATATCTTATTACACAAGAAAATACACTACATTATTAAATTGTAACGTTGGCCTCCAAACCAGCCTAATTCTGACAGTGTTAAATTATAATTCCTAAATTAAACAACAGTACGGACATGGAAAAGAATAAATGAACATTTTCCTTTTTTTACATCATTTATTTTTTTTTCTCAGAAACCTCAAATCAGTAATTTGAGTCAGATTTGTAGATATTAGAAATCCTAACACAGTTCCAAATTTAAGAACATCTTAGAAGAAGAAGAAGAAGAAGAAGAAGAAGAAGAAGAAGAAGAAGAAGAAGAAGAAGAAGAAAATGACACAGAAAACAACTCCAATCCTCACTGCCAAATTCTGAAACATGCTGTGATATTTAAAGCTTCCAGTTCTTTAGAAAAAAAGAGACAAGAGTTCAGTAAACATATTTTACCATCTGCTTGGGATTCCATAAATTAAAGAAGTCTGGGTATTTTTAACTGTATTCATACAGACTTGGATATCTTTTCTCTGTTTTGCATCTGTCGTGTTCAGCTCCTTGGTATAAAACTAACAGAGGGATTTTAAAAGATATGGAACATACTCTACTAGACTGTGATATAGTGCAAAGAGATACTTACCCACGACTCTGTAGAAGATGTTCATATTTACTATAAGTGTTTACTATCTTTCTATTAAACTCCAAATTCCCCTTATCTCATTTATAACCTTTTTATTCGTAGACAGATTCCAGGAACGTTAACAGGAGATATAAACATACACATAAAGAACAAGCAATTGTGAAAACATTTCCCTTTAAAAAGAAGAATCCATTAACTACGTTACAGTGTCTAGGTAACTAGACAAATAAATGCTTACTGATATTTTTGATATTTTGGTAATAGGTTACCTTTTATAATTTCTCTACATTGAAAAGCCAATCTTGATTTTCTAAGTGCTTTCCTGAAAGACTATGTAAATCAGATAATTTTGACTACAGTTATTAAGAAGTTTCAAGAAGAAACTAGTAGAAGAAAGAGTGCACCTGGAAATGAATGACAAGATGAAAGTTCCCATTATAGTTCTTAAAGAGGTCTTCAGCAGAGGAAAAGGAAAGTTTCAATTTGGTTTTATTTTATAGTTGATGGATGGTAGCAGACATAATTATTTATTTTCTTCCTTATGCAATATGGAAGTAGTGACAACATAGTGACTGTATTTTCTACAGTACAATCTTCCCATTGTAGGGTACTCCTGAAATACTTGTCTTCCATAATATCCTCATAAAGAAGATGATGAAGTATGGGTTAGTGAGGTGGATAGAAAACTGGATGAATGGCTGGGCCCAGAGGATGGCGATCAGTGGCAGAAAGTCCAGTTGCAGGCAGCAACTAACAATGTACCCCAGGGGTAAATACCAGGTCCAATCCTGTTTAACATCTTCTCTAATGACCTAGTTAATGGAGTGAGTATACCCTCAGCAAGTCTGGTATGACACAAAACTGGGAAGAGTGGTGGACACATCAGGGAGTTCTGCTGCCATCCAGATGGGCCTTGATAGGCTGAAGAAATGGGACTGGCAGGAACCTCATGGAGGGAATTGCAAAGTCCCCCACCTGGGGAGGAACAACCCTATGCACCAGTACATGTGGGGGGTTACTCATCTGGAAAGCAGCTTGGCAGAAAAGGCCCTGAGGTCTTGGTGAACAGCAAGTTGACCATGAGCCAACAGTGTGCCCTTGCCACAGAGAATGCTAATGGTATCCTGGGCTGTGTTAGGCAAAATGTTGCCAGAAGGTTAAGAGAGGTGATCCTTTTCCTCTGCTCAGCACTGGTCCATACCTGGAGTACTGTGTCCAGTTCTGGGCTTCCCAGTACAGGAGATACTGGAAAGGGTCCAGCGAAGGGCCATGAATGTGGTTAAGGGACTGGAGCATCTCTCCTATGACAAAAGGCTGATAGAGCTGAGATAGTTTAGCCTATTGATCTTATCAATGTGTATAAAGGTCTGAAGGGAGTTTGCAAAAAGGATGGTCAGGTTCTTTTGAAAAAGCATGCCAAACAAAAATAATGTATTGAGAAAGTGTGAATTACAGCATTGAAGCAGAAGTGCAAAAAAGACTTTTAGAATACCATCAAGGCATTTTTACCTATATAATTAGCAAAGTATCAAATTAGAAATTTCAAGAAAAAAGAAAACATTGAAATAGCTTCTAGAAATCAAATAATTGAATTGATGGTATAACTTAGAAAAGAGATTGTGAAATAATTGATCAAGTTTTTTGTTGTTGTTGTTTGTTTTAATACTATGTGTATAAGCAATAATTTGTACTTTAATCTATTCATAAAATTTATCCCATTACATTTGCAAATGGAGCTGGATTAAGCCAGTGTTGTCTGCCATTTAATATGATAGACCTGTATCTAGCTCTTCAATCACATTTTATTTTTCTAGAATATAATACGTAATATATTAATATGACAATCCTTCCAGCAATGATGCAGTACCACGATTAACTGATGGATGAGATTTACGTACTTAAATACATGTAACCCATTTTTGAGCAACTCTTGATTACAGACTGTAAAAATGTCCATATTTGTCCAGGTGACACAAGTGTCCTTGTCCCATTCTCAAAAATGAGGAAGGCATTAGCTACTTATCAGAAAAGGTTTTATTATCTTTTGTGTCTTTAGATCAATTCTCTAAAATATAAATTAACAGTAACATATGATAACCCTGTGGGCTGGTCAGATGTGAACACTATCTCACATGGCTTTATAATATGCTGCCATCCCTTACTGGGACATATGTGCAAATATAAATACACAATGCACTAACATCAGACTGACATCCAGAATCTTAAGGACCAGATGGCCTCTACAGAGAGTCATACATTGGAGATCAAGCAACTGCAGCATAATACTACAATACACTTGAGTATTTTGAAGTCCTAAGGGAAACAAAACATTCAGATAATTGAAGTCTCATGTAATCAAAGGAATTCACAGTTTAATCATGACAATCTTTTTAGAAAAGAGAGTTTTTATGTAATTGAAATCATGATGTGATTGTACAGGGAAAAGGCATGTGGGAAGTAGTATATTTTTGTGGCAAAAGCAGATGTACATTTATAAAACCAACTTCCTGTGAAGAGATGATCACCAAGACTTATTTTCCCAGCTGGTCATGTTGTCTTGGGCCATAAACTTGAAACTTGCATATTACAAAGCATATTGCCTTCATTGATACCATTTATGGCTGCATTTCACTCAAGGAAGGCAAATGGTTATCCAGACGAAAGCTCTTTTGCTCAGTGAAAACCACATTGAACCAGACGCTTGTCCTAATGGTTCCAGAAGCAAGTATTAAAATCATTAGATTGCTTGAGCTTCTGCACCGTAAATTAGAATGATGCCTCAGATCATATGGTCTTGCCTCTCTAGAAAGTCTGAATCTGACTCTTTTCTACTACAGCAGGAACACTATACCTCTACTCATTGGAAAAGTAATTACAAACTACAGTGAAATTTAAAACTAGACAGTAATAATTCAGAAAGAATATGTATAATACACTGTTTTCCACCACTTCATTTGAGATTATGTTTTGATGACACTGTTGAAGCTTTTAAAAACTGTGGTTTTGCAGTTTTGTTTGTTTGTTTGGTTTCACTTTGGGGTTGTTTTTTTAATGATTCCAGAGCTAATAAATTTAAGGAGCTATCTGAATTTACCCTCACTGTTCTGCATTTCAGACAAGGCAATATGACCACCTATTTCAGCCCAACAACTCCATTTATGAGTAAGAAGAAGACTAGAGATTATATATTCCTTTTCAATTTTTTCTAAAGCAAATGCTTGAGAAGTAGCCTCCAAAAGTCCTTTTCAACCCATTCTGGGAAAACACTCCCCTATCCTGGATTGAGAACACTCCCCTGTCCTTGAATTTCACACTGGGATTATGCATATCTTTTTTTTTCTGTTGTATGATTCTGTTGAATCCTCTTGATTAATTTAACGTTTAGAAAACACAATTGCTTTATCAAATGCTGACAAAAGCTTTGCTAGTTCTAGGTCTCTGTAAATTTAAGTTGTTAAGGAGTGTAAGAAAGAGTGCTAGAAAATCTCACAAAAAAGTCATTTTCTCCTTCTAAAACAAAGGGTGCCCGTGTTTGAATGACCAGTTCTAAGACACCAAATGGACATTTTGCTATTGTTTCACTAGACGTTTAAGAATCTAATTCAAATATAAATGCCTAGAACACACTTGAAAATGAAAGTGTGTTTGTTACCTAGTATCCTTTTCTTTCTGTGGAAAATGTGTTTATTTGACTCTCACTCTAAGTAGCTATTTATCAGACAAAAATATATGTTTCATACCACTTTGTTTCTATAAAGATATAGGAAGGAAAAAAACTATTCTAGGAGGGATGAAAGAGTGATGAGCTACACTATTATTTGGTCTACACTATTATTTCTTTTTTCTTTTTTTTTTTTTCTTTTTTCTTTTTTCTTTTTTTTTTTTTTAATTGATGATATGTTCTCTAGAAATATGCTTTTCAGAAACTGATATTCGATATTCCTTTTTTATTTACTTGGCCTAAATTTAACATTTCCTGAAGCTACATAAAGTTAGAACAGGCTAAGAAAAGTTTAGTAGCTTATTGTCTAACATAAATTAGATAGTTTGCTCGTAAGTAAATATTGCAGCCTATGTCCACGATTAAATACATTAAACAAAGACCCAATTTACCTCTACTTTGAGTGTCAGACAGAATTAAGTCTACCAATTTCAGTGAAAATATTAAGTAGTTCTGAGAAAAGCCAACAAGATATATTTTTTCCAGTTAAAAATATTGCTATTACCTGATCTTGCTACCAAGGTTTATGTAGTGATGACTGTAGTAGTATTAAAGCACTTAATTCAGAGCAGATATACAATTGGACTCTGAAATATGTGTAATTGAATTATATAAGCAGCTTTACTTTTTTAAAAAAGAAAAAATATTGCAAATACTGTTTCAATGAGAGCTCTTACATCTGCATTGTTGTCCATTAGCCATGGCAAAAAATATAATTCCAAGTCCATTCAGGAGCTGCTTTAAATTAATTCATCACTTAGAATTTCACTGCTGAATACCACAGCATAGGTCAATATTTTAATCATATTAATGTTTTGGAAACCTTTCATTTTGATATATTACACAAGAAACTTTCTTGTCCACATATTGTGTCCTAGTAGCTCATTTCAATGAATTTGATATAATCGTTAGATGGACTGAAGGTTTCCATGACCAGACAAAACATTTCCTTCTAAATGTATTTTAAATAAAAATGTTTAATACTTGACTTTTTCCTTCCAGTTAAAAGCTTTTTGCATACCATGAAGGTAGTACATTTTGTCCAAAATTAAATAACTGTAGAAGGTGTGGGGCAAGACCAAGGTGGCACAGTGGTAATGAACTATAATAGATCAAAAAGCAATATGAAGAGGATAAAACAGAAATCTCAGTCCACCAAGGAAGCTGCATTCCTGGAGGAGAATACTGCTGAATGACGGTTCTCATGGGGCAGTGAGATAGTATTTCTAAGACCAGTTTTCTCCATACTTCAGAAAAGGAATTTCAAAGTCTGTAGAATTTAAACTGAGGCAAACATTTTTTGTAAGTGTTTTTAAAGGATGGAGTGTGAGGAAGGAAAAGAGTAATTTCCAGCAACCCTACTGCTTTTGTGCTAATTCCTCCATTTCCCTGCTGAGACAGTTGCAGGAGAGGTCATAACAATAATTTATAATAGTCGTATTCTAATTGTATATGGATGTTCATATGCATTCCAGCAAATGCCTTTTACAAAGTCGACTAAAGTTAATCCTATTTGTCCAAAGGAGGGCAACAAAGATGGTGAAAGGTCTAGAGGGAAAGATGTGTGAGGAGCAGCTGAGATCTCTGTATTTGTTCAGAGAAGAGGAGACTGAGGGGCAACCTCAGCACAGCCTACAGCTTCCTCTTGAGGGACAGCAGAGGGGCAAGTGCTGATCTCTTCTCTCTGGTGACAGCGACAGGACCCAAGGGAACAGCATTAAGCTGCATCAGGGGAGGTTCAGATTGGATATTAGGAAATGGTTCTTCTCTGAGAGGGTAGTTGGGCACTGGAACAAGCTCTATAGGGAAGTTGTCATGGTACCAAGGCTGCTGGAGTTCAAGAAGCATTTGGACAGCCTTTGGTCAGACATATGTTTTGATTTTTGTGTGGTCCTGTGTGGACCAGGGTTTGGACTTGATTAACTTTGTGAGTCTCTTCCAGCTCGGGATATTTTATGATTCTATGATTCAAAAGCCATCAAATAGCCAAATAATAAAAATATCTGACCTGAAACTTGTGTGTCCCAAAAGCTGAAGTTCTTTTGTCATAGTAACTTCAGCCTATTTGACATATTAAATTTCAGTATTCACTAAGAACTCTTCTCTTTTTAAGAGATGCTTTTCTTACTTGTTTGTATTTTGAAGAAAATATAAACACCTCAGATGGGAACAGAAATTTATTCTGTGCAAAGAAAGACTAAGTAGCTATATGTATTTTCTGCTGAATATGCTGGGTGGGATTTTTCTGACCTGGTTTAAGCATCTAAAGCTGTATTTCTAAGCCTGGGCACCTTTATCGTTTATCTCGTCTTCAGATTAACATCTAAGAAGGGTCATGTGAGCTGTGCCCTCTACTACTATTTGTTTCCACATATTGGTTATTATTGTTCTTCAGCTGACTGATTAAGGTTTAGCCACAACTTTTAATCATTTAAATGGGATCTAATGAATCTTACTATTGTTTTTCACTTTAAATGACCTTCCTTTTTTTTTTTTTTAATTACAAAACTTCTAGTACATAACACCAAAACAAGCTCAATGTGAAATTAAAGAATTAGAGAGCGGTGTGTATAGCTCAGCAGATACCAAAAGATTATTATCTTTCTGTTTTTATTCATGCTAGTAGCAGTGTTACTATTTATCTTCCTTCCTACATAACCCACTAAAACTGTGAAGAGGAAAGACTAAGAAGAAATGGTAAGCATTATCATAAAGTAAAGAATATGAAGGAAATAACACTATGCACATAATATTTCCACCAACATTCTAATGTGAAACAAGACCATGAAGAGCCCCAGATGAGTTAAAACAAAACAAAGCAAAACAAAACAAAACACATGCAGAACTGCCGGATGAAAGTATTTGTCTTCATTAGCTCTGTCAAGTTAAAGTACTAAAGAACGCAAAAGAAATGTCTGCATATCAATTCACATAAATTCATGTCCTCTCACAAAGAAACATAAGGAAACACAGACAGTCTTATTTTATCAGGATGTTTGTACATCAGAATCTTTGCTGAAAAAAAACAACAAAAAACAAAGAAATCAGAAAGAAGGACTAAAACCAGTAATATTGGTCTTTAGTCTTTCACCTATTTCAGGATAGAAGACAAAATGGCTGCCAACTATGTTTCCTAGATTTATGAATTCTCTGCAGCAACACATTGTTCAAAAGCAAATATTTTGCATAATAAGTTTGCATAAATATGCTAATTTAATTCATCTTCTCAGATCTACATTAATTTCTTTTAACGGGCTTTGCATAGTTTACTTTACAAAAATATATGTTATTAGAGTAATTGCTTACAAAATGATAATTTATGATATCAAGTCAATTTTTGTTTGTTTGTTTGTTTTTATTTTTGTTTTTATCATGGGAAAATAATGTGTTGTGTTCTTTTTTTTACCATCATAAGTAGAGTTTGGGGTATGAGTCAGATTATATCTTTGGGTTTTATTATTTGGAAATAATATATATTTGTTAAAAATTATTATTTTCTTCACATCTCTATTACAGGTTTAATAATGAAGAATAGTAAAAGTTAGACTGGCTAACTGCCTGCCTGCTACCTTGGTCAGTAAATTAAATTATTGGAGAAGAATATGAAACAAGGTAATCATGCAACAAACCTTCCTTGGTATACCTTGCAGTCAAAGTCTTTGGAAATTTATGAAGTTAATATATATTTCTTTGTGTTTAACAGTTCTCAAAGGCTTTTATTTACCATTATTCAGCAGGCAGGGAAGTTTGGTGTGGGACTGAGACAATTTAAATGTAAGACAGACATTCAGTAAAGATGCAATGTGTGAACTTGTTGCCCTTAATATTATGAAAAGCTGGTTTTGAAAATCTGTAGACAAAAAGAGCCTGTCTGGTTGGAAAAAGAAAAAAAAATCTTAAAAAACTCTATGATTAAAATACATTATATATGTTTGTATAAACCATTTATTGTTATGAAATGACCCTGTTCTTTTCACAGATCACCATAATCACTGTCTTTAATAAACAATTCTGTTGCTAGATATTGCTGAATTGATAACTTGTAAGTCCTAATGGTCCAAATTATCTGGGGTGAAAGCATTGCTTTACGTTAAAAACATCTATTGCACTGAAACCAGTCAAGAAGAAATACAAAATAATGTAATGGAGTCCAGGTTAAGGAAGAAACACTAAAATACAAAGTTGGCTCATCATTACATGAACTACATAGACATTTTCCCCTTCAGTTCATTAATAAATGTACTGCATTAATACTGTAATAATACTAATACATAATACGGTATTTTGTTTGCATTTTTTTTTTCTGAAAGACTCATAAAATTTCCAATTTAAAACAATAGGTATAAGTGCATATTTGTTTATTTATTTACTTGTTTTTCTAATTAAGATTGATTTGCCTTGCCTATGCTCCACATATGCTGTTAGGACATGACTGTAAACAGCGGAACGCCACAGTATCTTACAGTGCATCTCAGAGATGCACTAGCTTATAAGCCAGTTCTTCCTTCTATGTTATTACAGTAAGTGCCTGAATGAGAGTGGACATTAAAATCTGTGGGGGCAATATCACAGCAGTGGAGTGTTCATAGAACTATAGAATGGTTTGGCTGGAGGTGACCTTGAAGATCATCTAGTTTCAACCCCCATGCCATGGGAAGGGACACCTTCCACTAGACCAGGTTGCTCAAAGCCCCATCAACCTGGCCTTGAACATATCCAGGAATACATCCACAACTTCTCTGGGCAACCTGTTCCAGTGCCTCACCACCCTCATAGCGAACAATTTCTTCTGAATATCTAATCTAATCTACCCTCTTTTAGTTTAAAACCATTACCCTTGTCCTATCATTACACTCCCTGATAAAGAGTCCCTCTCCTGCTTTCCTGTAGGCCCCCTTTAGGTACCGGAAGGCTGCTATAGATCTCCCCAGAGCCTTCTCTTCTCCAGGCTGAACAACCCAAATCTCTTAGCCTGTCTTCATAGGAGAGGTGCTCCAGCCCTTTGATCATCCTCGTGGCTCTCCTCTGAGCTCGGTCTAATAGGTCCATGCCCTTGTGCTGGGGGCCCCAGACCTGGATTCAGTATTCCAGGTGGGGTCTCACAGGAGAAGTGGGGTCACACAAGAGTTGTTCTGAGTTCTTATCTGAGACTGAGACATAAATCACCACAGCAGCTGAAAAACTTAACTGGCAAAATCTATGGTTATGAGAGAGAAGTAGAAGTATCTTGCTCTGTAGTTTTTTGAACAATGTATTTCTTCTCCACTGAGTTCCTTTTTATTTTTATTTTTAACTCTCCAGTAACTAAACGCCTAAGTTGTAGCTTCAAAACTTTATGTAGTAGAAATTATCTATTATGTAATAGAACTATCCCTCATCTATTTAGTAGATACTCATGGGAAACTTCTTTGTGATGGTAACTGCAGTGGTGTGAAGGCTACTTACCTCTAATTGTTGGCCTTGTGGATGAATAATGAAAACTATGCTTAGTATATGACCTTGCTGTGCAACTCTGAAGAGAAATCTTTTCCACAGCAACTGTATGTGCCTCCAGTATTGTTTCTCAGGTTTCCTCTCTGGGTTTTGTTACTTTCCAAGTTCAGTGGTGGGCCAAAAGTCTACTCTGTTCTAATATGCCAATTTTCACGTGCCATTACAATTCAGGAATTTGGAAGAGAAAGCACATCCTGAATTAATTTTCTTGATGATTTGCACTGGGAGACATGATTGTCATTAGAGTTCTGATATTGCATTACTTCACATAGAGGATGAAATCAATGCATTATAAGACAGCTCTGTATTTCATCCCCAAGGTTAGTTGGTAAAAATTAAACAACTAACTTACAAAATAAGTTATATGAAGTTAGTACATATGTGTATATGGTATCAGATAATTGTTATCAACATATCACCTATGAATTAGAAGAGGAATTCAGTTTTGCCTGTAATCTTTACTCAGACCTGAAAACAACACTCTGCAAGTAAAATTATTTGTACAAGAAAGAAATCTAATGTCATCTAATGTCCAGTACCAATTTCTTGTTCTGGGTTTTCAGCCCCTCTTGATTCAAGAAGGGAATTCTTGAAGGAGTTCTGTTCACTGTATCTTGCTCACCATAGGCATGCAGAGATGGTAAAATCTGAGAGAGGTAGAAGGGATTATTTTAAAATTCTAAGGGACTGGGTAAATATAAAAGTGCAAATGTAATTAATCTTAGTTTGGCATGCTTTTATAAGGCCAAAGGTCACAACATCAGGATGTACAGAATGTATTTCTTCAAGATTAAATAACTAGGTCTAAAACTGGAAGCACTTCTCTATCGATACAACATGGATTGCAACATTAATACCAGTGAAAATGTTTATCAAAACCACATGAAAATCAAAGAAATAGCTCAGTGATTTTGATAACATGGTGCCTGAATAAAAAAACAGGTCATTTATCTTGAAAGTGGGAATTAAATTGAAGTTTTCTACCACTAGTTTCTTATGTCTTACATAAAATTTAGTAGACTTTTGAATTGAGGGCTAGGCATCTACATCTGCAGATAGAGCTCCACAGTAATTGTTTATACACTATTGAAAATATTACTAGATGCATACCTGTATATTTTGATGCCTCTCTATCATTTAAAAATTTATGATGTTTTTAATTTAAATAGGATTATTACACAGTCAAATACATTAATGATTATGAAATAATCATTCAGTGACAGGGTGATATAACTATATAAAGAAAAGGTTATGAAAGAGGGAGAAGACAAAAACACAAAAACAAAACAAAACAAAACAACAACAAAACACACAACACAACTTGTCCAGTACAAGTTCATATCTCCCAACCAGAAGGGTGTGTGTGCATGCAAGTGTGACCTAATGCATATTACAAACAGTCTCAATGCCACAGAAGAAAATAACTTCCCATGCTGAGATTTTCATGACGAATACAGCAGCTGCAATACTCAGTTTTGTAAAACTTGTTTACTGTACAAAAATATTTTTATTCTGGGACATGGTTTCAGCACTGTGTCTGCTTTTAAAGATTAAAGATGCCCATCCTCAGGAAACCCTGGAGGAAGAAGTCTCTGCAGAGGAAAGGAACCAATCTTCTTTTAAGTTTTCTTTTATCTATTTCTATACAATTTAATTGTGATGACCTAGATAGGTACTTCATGCTATCATCTTTTGTTATTTTCTGGACAGGGAGTACAGTTTAATGACAGCTATGGAAAATGGGAAAATATTTACAACCCATAGGAAATTCTGGCAAACATCATTATATCCAAATCACAAGGAATTGTTATCTACGGAACAGAGAATAAAATGTATTTTGAGAGCAAGAGGCATAAAAATTATATCTATGGAGAATGACGTAGACTTTATAATAAACTTTCGGTGTTAGCCAGCTGAAACAGTCAAGGCTGAGGCTGAAAGAACATTCTATATCATTATTTATAGAGCACCATGAACTACATGGTACTTTGCAGACATAAACAAAGATATGGATTCTTTTCCTGGAAGAAGATTAAGACTTTATAGGACTAGTTATTATAGTCTCATTAACTATAAAAACCTAGTCAAGATTTCTCTTCAGTCCACATAACTGGCTGAAAGACAGCATCAGTTGTGTTTCCCACACTACACATCACATATATTCCTGAAGCTGCATTTTAACCATCTCTTCATAAACTTTTTTTGCTAGATATTGTTTCAAGCTTAGATTAACCACTGTTAGGACACATCCACTCACATGAGATTCAAGAATTCTAAATGCTGGGTGCTGCACAGGGGTCATAACAACCCCGTGCTGCTGTATAGGGCTGGGGAGGAGTGGCTGGAAACTTGCCTGGCAGAAAAGGACTTGGGGTGCTGATTGACAGCTGGCTAAACATGAGCCAGCAGCATGTCCAGGTAGCCAAGAAGGCCAATGCCACCCTGTCTTGAGTCAGAAATAGTGTGGCCAGCAGTACAAGGGAAGTGATTGTCTTAGCACTGGTGAGATCACACCTTGAGTACTGTGTTCAGTTTTGGGCCCCTCAGTACAAGAAGGATATTGTGTTGCTCTAGTGTGTGCAGAGAAGAGCAAAGAAGCTGGTGAAGGAACTAGAAAACAAGACATATGAGGAGTGGCTGAAGAAACTGGGGCTGTTTAGTCTGGAGAAAAGGTGGCTGAAGGGAGACCTCATCGATATCTATAACTACCTGAAAGGAGGTTGCAGCAAGGAGGGTGTAGCTCTCAGGTGATTTTTCATGTGACAAGTGATAGAACATGAGGTAATAGCCTCAAGTTGCACCAGGAGAGGTGTGGATTGGACATCAGGAAGAATTTCTTCATGGAAAAAGTGGTTAGGCGTTGCAACAGGCTGCTCAGGGAGGTGGTGGAGTTGCCATCCGTGGAGGTATTTGAGAGGTATGGATGTGGTGCTTAGGGACCTGGTTTAGTGGTGGACTTGTAGTGTTAGGTAGATGGTAAGACTTGATGATCTTAAGGGTCTTTTCCTACCTAAATAATTCTATGATTCTACAATTCACCATGAATGCCAAAAACCCATAATAAGAATAACTGCTTTTTGGCTCAGATGAGCTTTCAGTCTGTCCTAAGAGACTACAGGCCTAATTCTTTTGTTTTCATTGAGTCAAATAGCAGAAACTGGACTCTTAAATACATTACTTATGTATAGGCAAAATTAAGAGCAACCCATACTGCACTGTGCTCACCCAAAAAGGATTTGGTGATATCATGTTCTCTAAATACAGCTATTTATGGTAAGAAATGAGGAAAGTTAAAAGCAGATTTATCAGGGGGAAAAAAGATGAAATAGTGATTTATCTAATTTAAACTAGGCATTCAGCTTTTTTTTTTTTCCTGCCTTTTACCTTTCAGGAGATTGTTGTTCTCCACTTACCAATAGGATCTTTGAATTCCCTTCCAGCTTCATTCAAGTAAAGAGGGATTACTTGTGTTTGTGTCAAGGTTAGATGTATAGAGCAAATTATAGTCTCGGTTTCATCTCACTGTAAACCCTGAGTAATTAAAAACAATGGACCTACTCCTGTTTTATACAAATGTTACTAAAGTGAGAATATGATGGTGAGAATTTGATGTGTCTTAGGTCAGTACCAAGGATCTTGCACACAAACAATTACGTTATCTTATACCAGCTCTACAGCAATGTCAAGGATACTGCTACCTATAAGACTGCAAAAGTCTGCTTAAGAGCATTAATAAGTTTCCATAATGGAGGTGAAATTAATTTTAACATAAAAGCAGCAGCAGCAATAGCAATCTTTCTAAACATATATCCTAGTTACTTTAATGCTGAAACAGTATACACTGGCAATCAGAAGCATAAATACTACCTGCATGAATATAAAGCCATTACTCCATTGAAAGGAACTTTTGATTCCTTTTATGGCTTCAAAATATTAAAAACTTCAAGGAAATACATGATATATTACTAATGAATTGGTAACAGAAAAGATAGAAAAAATAGACAAAACATTCTTTTTAGTTTATATAAAACTTCTTTGTTACATAAATATTACTCATTATTACAAGTGCATATAAATTGTATAGATTTAATGTTTTTTTCCATCTATTTAAAAAATGTCATTTTAGTATTTTAATATGTTACTCAGATAAGCCATTGAAATTTTGCTCTTAAAATTACCTACACAGGCAATATTTTCAAATGGGATGGCTAAGAAAAAGTGCATAAATCAACAACTAATTTTCAGAAGTACTAGAACTCACAGGGATTTAAAAGGCTTTATGTAATTATTGATTTTTAAGGGTAAATGAGGTAGGTACTGTAAAAGATGATACAATTCTATGCTACAAACAAGAATATTTCAAATCTAGAAAAAATGTAAACACTGAAAAATGACACAAGATCTAAAAATTGCATGAGCAGCAGATCGTAAAGTCTGGTCTTTCATGACTGGATTCTGTATTTATATCATCTAGCAAATTTTAAGGCTTGATTGCATTATTTTTTCCTCCAAAGCCAAGTTATTCAGTCATTTGGGTGGCTTTTCTGTTGTCTCATAGTGTAGCCGATTCCTCTTCAACATTTCTACTGACATAAGAGGTAAAAGCACTGTTTAGAGTTTCTTCTTATTTATTTTCACAAGTGACATAGACATGGAAACCTCTGTAACCTCCAGCCATATGTTGACATTTGTTACAAGAAGACATTTGGTACGAGAAGTGTAGAACTGGTTAAAGTGGGGCAAAAGAAAGCAACAGAACTGTGTAGACATTGTTGTCGTAGAACACTGGTTTCGAATGTGAACCCCTGCTGTCTGAGTAAGAGAGAATAGGGAACCTATGAAGACAGGCTGAGGGAGTTAGGGTTGTTCAGCCTGGAGAAGAGAAGGCTCCAGGGAGACCTTACAGATGTCTTCCAGTGTGTCCTAAAGGGGGCCTACAACAAAGATGGGGAAAGACTCTTTATCAGGGAGTGTAGGGGTAGGACAAGGAGCAATGGTTTTAAACTAAAAAGATTTAGACTAGATATTCAGAAGAAATTTTTTACTATGAGGATGGTGAGGCACTGGAACAGGTTGCTCAGAGAAGCTGTGGATGCCCCATCCCTGGAAGTATTTAAGACCAGGTTGGATGGGGCTTTGAGCAACCTGGTCTAGTGGGAGGTGTCCCTGCCCATGGCAGGGGGTTGGAATTAGATGTTCTTTAAGTCCCTTCCAACCCAAAGCATTCTATGATTCTATGATTCTATGAACCTGGCCCATCCAGACTGGCACTTTTGTACAACTCACAGGCAAATTGGGACATAGACTATCTACCACCTCAACTCTATTAGGAATGTAGCCACTGCTGTAGGCATGGTTGAGCATCCTCCTTTCCATCTCTTTGGCAGATCCCACTTATAGGAAATAAATATGGATTGAAACTGTATTTATGAGTAGGTAGCAAAACCTGTCTTAAAAAAATCTGGTACAGAAGAAACTCAGCCATGGAGAAGTCCTAATACCTAAATAATAGAAATTAGCTTAGCAGGTGGATTTCATCTTCCTATAGCCTGCTTTAATACACCCTGAAGGTTTGGACTGGGGTAACTGGATTGAATGAAAAGTACAACAATTTAGAGAGGTTCAGAAATAATCCCTTTGGTTCAAACTTCAGTCTTAGCTACCCTTGCCTGAAAAAAAAAAAAAAAAAAAGGTAATCAAGCAAACCAAAAGAAAATCTATATTTAAAATAAAGAAATAGGCCACTGAAGTCATGCTTCATGTATACAGAATAGCCCTTGGACAAGTCCTATCTTTACTTACCAAAATGTCTCATCCAACTTTGTTACCAGAGGCAAAGTACGCAAAATAGCACATATAGGCTTTAGCAGACTATTTGTCTTCTTTCTGTTGCTATAGTTTGTATAATCTATCAGCAATATTTGCACAGGAGTAGAATCCAACTTGCACTTAGTTAAGCTGGTCAGTGCTGGATTCCCTAAGTAAGAAGAAATTAACAATGCACATTGACCTTAGCAAGTAATTTGTGAGCTGTTTGCAGTGCTGTTTCATACACGACAAACTAGCAGGACAAATGTCTGGATCATAAAGCAGAGTTGGGTGATCAGCGGAATGTAAAGAACCTTTTTCTTTCCTGAGACAGAAAGATTAATAACCAGGTGGAAATGAATTTAATGCAGGGCCCACTCTACTTGATTTCCTCCTTCTTGCTGTTTCTCTCCTTGTTCTCACACCATAACTGGCTCAGATTTTGCAGATCATTTTGGTTTTGATTTCTGTCTAAAGAATTATTTGGGAAGAGTCTGAAAAAGAAGAGGAATAAAAACAAAAACAACAACAACAAAAGGAATAAAGAGGAATAACATATTTCTACTTTTTCAATCATATTACCCAGACTTCCAAATTGATATTGATAATCAGATTTTGGTATATATTGGTCTACTCAAATGGCATTTTTGAGTGTATTTTCTTCTTATTTGCTTAATTTCCAAGTAAGAATAAATAAATAATGAACAAAGCTAAATTAGAAAAGGTAAGGGTTTGTCTCACAGAGCATATCTAAAAGCTCCATTTTAGACAACACCAAGCTTTCTCTCCCCATTTCCTGCAGCTTTCCCTCTCTTCCCTTGACAGTTTGCCTTGGCATACACACAAGCAACTCTGCTTGCCATTGCTCCACAGCATTCTTTGGCGGGGTCATTTTTACAACACAGATTTAAGCCAAAGCTAAGTATCTTCACTTTTGAAAGGCTGTATAAACACACTGAAATAGATCCGCCTGCTGTGGATGAAACTTGTCTAAAAAAGGTGAGAAAAACACTTGCTATCTTTTGAAATTAGTCGAAGGAATAGGGGGTAAGGAAAAGCAGAAAGAGAAAATAAACATAGAATAAAAGAGAAAATTAAAGAAGAACAGGAAAAATTTTGAAATGAATGCCACAGCTTTAAAAAGACTGACTTTTCTGAAAGCTACGTGATTCTGGTTTTCCACACAAAAACAGCAATTCAGATTTATCTATCCTATCCACATTACTGTGGCCTGGAGTAGACACTTCCAAAACCCTTCTCTTTCTTTACACTACAGTTGCCAGTAGAATCAATATTGGCATGTCTAAACCCTGCCTAGAGGTTCCCACTCAAGAGGCATGGGAAGCCCAACTGCCAATGAAGAGTGAGGCAAAGAACTTGTTGAGTACCTCAGCCTTCTCCACGTCTGTTGTTACCAGTTCTCCCTTCTCATTTATCAGAGGAGGTACACTCTCCTTGGCCTTTCTTTCCTGACCAATGTACCTATGGAGTCCCTTCTTGTAATTCTTTGCAACCCTTCCCAAGTTCAGTTCAATCTGTGCCTTGGCTTTCCTGATCCNTACCTCAGCCTTCTCCACGTCTGTTGTTACCAGTTCTCCCTTCTCATTTATCAGAGGAGGTACACTCTCCTTGGCCTTTCTTTCCTGACCAATGTACCTATGGAGTCCCTTCTTGTAATTCTTTGCAACCCTTCCCAAGTTCAGTTCAATCTGTGCCTTGGCTTTCCTGATCCCATCCCTGCACATCCGGACATCGTTTCTGTGCTCTTCCCAGGCCACATGTCCCTGCTTCCACTGCCTGTGCGTTTCCTTCTTGCACCTCAGTTTGACCAGCAGGTCCTTGCTCAGCCATGCTGGTTTCCTGCCTTCTCTGTTTGATTTCTTACACGTGGGGATGAAGAGCTCTTGTGCTCTAAGTAAAGCGTCCTTAAAGAGTTGACAGCTCTGATCAGTTCTTCAGTCCCTAAGGATAGTTTCCCAGGAGATCTCATCCACTAGGAGAAGTAGGAATAAATTCTAAGGTGTTTTTTTTGTTGTTGTTTGTTTGTTTGTTTGTTTGTTTTTTCCATAAAGAATCCTGATTAATTTTTTTTAGGAACAGTGAGAAATATAACAGGACTATACACAGGCATTTCACCACTGATACCCCCTCCATGTTCTTGCTGACACTCTCAGTATTTTCTGAATACCTCAAGTCTCAAGACTTACTTTCAGGTATGCTCTCTTTGGATTTCTTGATTTAAAAATGTTTTGAAATGTTGAGAAGGAAATGGAAAATTAATCCAGATCTCTCCCCACCACCACCAAAAAATAAAATTCTAAAATAATCAGAACAGTCTTTTTATCAAAGGAAGACCAAGTTACCTGTCAGTCATGTTGTTCAAGTACCTTCACTGGGAGGAGTAAGAGAGAAGCCAATCTGACTGACAGGCCACTGGAGAGTGGTATGAAAGTTGAGTTAGAGAGAGAAATCCAGACAATCTCTAATTAGCACTGTAGTTATGTTTTTATACAGTTAAAGGGTTTTCAAATTCAAATTATGTTACATACTTTTTAATTAACTCATTCAAAATGTAGATTTTAGAGCACAACATAAAAAATTCATGAGGGAAATGTGGTGCCCTAGGTCTGACTTTATACCTTTTACTTAATTCATTGAAATTAAAGCATAAAATGTTTATTTTAAAAAAGTATCTGCAGAAGTTGTTGATTATAAAAGCAGTCATCAAAATAGATCCATATTTGAGACAATCAAACATTTTTTTTCTGTTGTTTTTTCCCTCTCAAAGACATATTAATTTATTCATCCTCATTCAGTGTACACAGTTTTATCTTAAGTGAATCTGCAGTGCTTTTGGGACTATAAGGCTTTGTCTGAAGCTGCAGTGTCATATGTCACTCCTTGTTGGCACTAATGAAATGCTTAACATTACTCTGAAGTCATGGCTTTTCCCCTTAAGTTGTTTATATGAGACTTTGCATTCATAAAATATAATAGAAATTGATAAGTTCTACTAAAGAGGATAGATAGATTTTCAGCAGCACCCAGCACTGACAGAGCTCCTTTATTTGCAGATGCTAGAAATGTCTGAAATGAGAACAAGACCAGGTCAATACCAAGGGCTTTCGAAATCTCACCACCTAAATTTTGTCAAGTGAAAATGTACACATCTTAAAAATTCAGCACACCACCTAGTTATTCACTTTGCATCTATTATTAAGTAATTAAAACTCTGTAGTTTATAAACTGGCTTGTTCTTATAAGCAATACTCTGCATTTTACAGTCATCTTTTCTGGCTCAGTTTTCAGTGAAATGAACGGTTAGGTTTTGCTCTAATTGCTCAGTTTGATTTCCAACAATGGAAAACACTGAGATACTATGAAAGCCAAAGGCATATTTAAATAAAGTATGAGTCACAAAGGAGCCGGTCATGAGTGAGAGAAAAAAAAAAAAAAAATCCAATATGCTATGCCTGAAAGTGCATTCTAGTTTTCAAAATAGTTCTGATGGTCAGTTCTGAGTAGTGACGAACAGTGTTGGAGAATTAAAAATGCATTATAGCCTATAGGCAGTTTGCAAACAAAAAGTAATGGATCTCTTGAGAAATAAGTGGTTAGAGAAAAGGTTGGGAATCCTGATATATTCATTACAAGCCTACCAGTAAAAAAATAGTAGGTAGGATATTTAAGAGGATTGCAATGGAACTAGGGTAGGAAAGTCTTGTCATTGACAGATTACATATCACACAATATAGGCTTGCAAATATGCACTTATTTCCCAGAAAAGTAGGAAACAAACAACCTTAGTCTAAAGAGATTCAAAAGTTTATCTCCTTCGGATTAAAAAATATATATAATACAGAAAAAATCTTTTGCCTGGTAGTATGATCAGAAGGTAACTATCTACTGTGAAAATTAATTCCACATCAACTATCACACAAATCCCAAAT
>VXAA01001755.1:6008-20141 GCA_013399115.1 Anseranas semipalmata | reverse complement strand
CACTGGAATTGGACCACCCAACTACTCAGAGGAGTTATAATAAAAACCACTGCTGTTTCTCAATGTGTAGAAGCTAGATGATATTATTTGCTCTTTTTTACTTTGCTATTTATGTGACTGAAAAAAAAAAATTCTCCTACAATAATAACCCCAGAAAGGGCATATAAATAGTTTTTTATGAATAATTATTCAAGATTTTCATCAGTTTAAAGTAATTAAAGCAGATGATATTTGACCCCCTAACTTCAGGTTATTATTTTTGTTTTTCTCTAGCAAAGGACAACTGCAATTCCCTCGAAGTCAATTTCTTATATAACTGTAAAGACTTGAAGACTTCAAAGGACATTTGAAACTATAATGCATATCCTGATTTTTCAGCAATCTATAGGTAAATTACAAATGAAAGTAGCTGAGGTTTTGATAACCTACCAATAATAAAGCTATTTAATGGAGAAATTCAACTTTTTTTTTTTTTTTTCCTGATCATTACCTGTAAAAAAGCAATTATTTTTGTTTGGAACTGTGCACATTGTATTATACTAATATGTATTAATTTTGTATTCAAAGAAGAAACTAAGCTAATGAAAATTCTGTATGGAGGAGACTCTGGAATAGCCGTTAATGCAGTTTTTGGCAAGAGTAAATCATCACAATAACCAAGCCGAAAAGGTCTCTATGCTTCTGTAACATCAGAGAAATATAGAAATTCTCAAGCTTTGAGATTACAATCAAAATATTATCTGCACTGTAGCAACACTCTTTTCCTAAATCAGATCTAAATGATTTCTCAAAGAGCTATAAACACAAACCCTGCTTCCATTCAATCCACACATGCATCAACCCTATGAATGCCTAGTTTACACATAACGTTGTGTAAAATGCATTTGATATTGTGTAGATTTGACCAAGCTTAGACATAGTTTAAGCATAAATGTATGTGTTATTATGATGTTTCTGTCTTGAACTAAAATAATGTTAAACAGTACCAGAAGTCATAGAATTGTTACAAGCTTGCATTAAGCATGTTGAATTGTTTTGTATAAAACCCACAAAAATAAAACTTTCCCATGAACCTATACAGAGTTTGCAAAATACATGGTGGAACAATCATGAGCAAAATTGTCAACATTGCTGTCCTTTCTTCATGGAGAGAAAAAGTCTTCTCTGGCTTGATAAAGGGTATTCTATGGGAGTTAAATATGATTGGAAGAAATTATACAGGAGAGGGTTTCTTCTAATTTAACACAATTGTGTCAACAGGCACAGAGAAAACATGAAGATGCAGACCATTAGAGCATCTTTTGAGGCAGAACATTTCATAGAGTCCTTTTAGTTCCTATCTCTGTCTTACTTTAATGGTGAATGTTACTGCTTAGTGTGGGGTAGAGAGGCAGAAGCAAACACCAGGTTTTGATGGAATGATGTGTTGAAGCTCAACAAATATCCCTAAACTAGTCCAATAATTGCAACTGCTCAAAACCACTTTGAATAATAATGTGATTAATTTTGAAATTATTTTCTTCTTTTGTTTTCACATCAAAACAAAGAACTGAATGAGTCATATGCACAAAAAAATGTTCTACTCAATAATATCTGAAATGTTTCCTTTTCAATCACTTAGCGCAGTACCCATACTATCTGATTTCATAACAGGTCCAACTGACCAATTTTTGTCCCTTTGATTTTTTTTTCCGTATGAGAGACAAATTCAAAGCTTTTGCACAGCTTTGCACTTCTACATTCTCCTGCATACTGCAGTTTTGTTTATTATTAAATACTGTTTATTTATCCCTCCTCTTGAATAAAAAATCTTTATTTAAACCTACAAAATCTTGCAACTTTCACGAAACTTTCTTTTTAGATTTCTCCAGACTCATATTGATCTTCTTGTGTCAAACATATTGTATTTTTATCTAAAATGTTTCCATCGGCTCTAAATTAAATTGCAGCTATCTTGATAAGGAGGTAGTTTCCTTTCGCTTTTGTACACCACCAAGGAACTCTTTCTACATGACAAACACTACCAGCAAAACTGTGTAATTTATCATTCAGCACTGAGTAGTCAACACACCTTCTAAAAGAGTCACTTTCCCCTAGCATTAGAAGCAGTTACCTTTGAGATTAAGCGGAACTATTATTTAATAAATCACAGAAATGCCCCTCAGAAGATTAGGAAAGGAAGTGTAGAAGGTTATTTAACATACTCTGCTTAGAGAATTTAGATAGCAGACTGTAATTATCCAAACTGGAATTTATCCAGGAGATGAAGGCTAATAACAATATTCTATGAAAAATACCATGCAATCTTTCAAGACCAGACAGGCCAGCAACATCTCATCTGAAAGATGGCAACTGCAACAGCTCAATGTCTCTAACACTTTATCTGCAATAGTGGTTCAGTTCAAATTCTAGAAAGAAAAGTACCTCCAACTAAATCAGCTCTACTTCCTGCAACTCCAGAAGATTTTTTTTTTTAGAAGTCTCTTATTAATGTACTAAATAATCTTATGCTACTTCAGAAGTACCATAAAAAAAGTATTCTGATTCTTCCCACAAAGTATTTATGGCTCTTGTGTGTAATGCAGAAGGCAGCATATACAGGCAGTCCTCTTCTCCAGTGATTTGGGTGTTTGACCTAGTGAGGTTGCGTGCTTGTAAGTCAGATGTTGCAGAGCTGAGATGAACTTATTGCTGTTTCTCTGACCCTTCTTTCAATGGCTAAATCATAAGACATTAGGTCCAAGACTGGAGTTCAGAAACGTGGGTTAGGTCCCATGTTCCATATGCTTCATACAAGAGAGAATTCAACTCCACTAGCATTGACTGCAGCTAACGTGCTATGGGCTGAGATTTCTGTGGGCTGCCAAACAAAGCTCTCAAGAAAGAGACACATGGGAAACTCCATCGATAAGCCTACACTCTTACATCATTTAGGCACCTCCTTTAAATTGTGATTACAAGCCTAACTCTTTGTATTGGGCCTTCATGCTTGGGCCTTGACAGTTCTCCCAAGCACTGTAAGTGGCTGAACTCATCTTCTCCATATTGCATAGTGACTAATAGCTCCTGCCCAGTGTCTTTTTCTGGATCTATAGTTTTTGTATTAAAGCTTGTGAAAGGAGGTGTGAGACAGGCAGAGCATTACTCTCACTAAATGTCTGGTTAAAGCTCTCATCCAGCAAAAGGGAATACTGGTTACAAAACCACTAATCAGAATAACTAATCTTTCTAAATTTAGTCACTGTATGCATACAACAGCCTTTGACAAGTCTCTCTATCAGATGTTATTAAAGAAAATGAGTTACCACAGGATAGACAGAAAAACCCTTTTATGTACTTAAACCTGGTTAAAGCATAAGAATGAGAGTAGGGCTTAATTACTTGAACAAAGAAGACAGAAGTGTGGTTACCCCAGGATCAATAATGGGATAAATTTTTCTCCACATCTTCATCTCCAATGGATTAAGAAGTAAGAAGTGAAATTTGCACGACTAAGGATGATGCTAAGGTCCTTTGGGTAGTTAAATTATGTAGCAATGTTGAGGAACTCCAGAATGCCCTCACAAAAGGAATGAGTATGTAAATGCGTAAATGGGCAAGCGAGTTTTAGAGTAGATTAATATGCATATAGGAAAAAAAATCCAAACGATATCTGCACAATGCTGAATTTGGAACTTAAAGTTTCAGTTCCAGAATCATCACTGGTATTTCTCTGAAATCACTAACTTAATGTCAGCAATGGAGCCATTCTCCCTACACTGTCTGTACAGCACATTAGGCATGATCAGAAAGAGTATTAAGAGTTAGACAAGGTGTCACTTATCCCCTACAGAAAACCCTGATGAACCCATATCTTGAGCATTGCCTGAAGTACTAATCTCTACATCTCAAGAAGGGCAAAGAGAAGATACAGAGATAAAGAAGATTAAAGAAGATACAGAGAGGCAAGTAGCTGATCTTGTAACTGAAGCAACTGCTTTATGAACAGAGATTAAAAGTCCAGGACTGTTTCTGCAGAACATTGCAGTTTGGAAAGAAGGTATTGGAGGGTTATATTCTTCTGTTTTGCCTCAGGATGCTTTATTTGAGCTTTGCCAGTCCTTGCTGTGGAAGCATGGGAGAAACAGATTTCATCCTCACAGCAAACCACAGAGGCCAAAAATCCTAGAGGACATTCTGTTTAGAATCACACACTGTACTATGCAATAGTTGTTCTGCAGGGACAGCTGTGTGCCCTGGCCAGCACACAGAGACTGTATGGACATGGGACAAGGATAGTATATCTGAATCACCGATCTTAATCAGTCTCTGCAAAGCAAATGCTGTCTAGTTTTTCAGGTGGTTACAGTCTGGCCAGGTTTGGGAGGATTTTCACAAAGGAATGGAAGAGACACTGAAAAAAAGCAGTTCCAAAGAACTCTACTCTAAAGATGGCAGATAATGGTGTTTCTAAATTAGAGAGTCCAGATAATTAGCTTTCTCTCATTTTTCTTATTTTTCCATTTCATTTTCTGGGGAAGTTTTTGGAAGTATTTTTTCTTTTGTTTCTTTCTTACCCAAATGCAGAAGGCTACACAGGTGTTCAGTATTTCAGCAGAGCAATATTAATTTATATATTTGTTGTTGGGTGTTTTTTGTTTGTTTGTTTATTTGTTTTTTGCCATGCCAAGTCAATGACAAATTTACTCTACAATTAATTCTGCATTGCTGCATTGAAAATAGTTTACATGGATCTGTTTACCCATACCTTATCAGAAAGGTGACTCAAAAAGGTTGATAATTTGATGTTAAGTTAAACTTTTAAGCATAACTAGCTGATTTTACAGTTCTACAGAAAGGGCTGCACTTTTTTTTTTTCTTTTTCAAATAATTTCTTGTCACTTCTGCCACTATGAGTCTAGAAGAGAATATAGCATTGCTACAGTTTAGCATTTCTAACACAAAATTCCTTTTTTCCTCCTTTCAAGAATTTATATATTTAACTCCACTGTGAAAGATTAGACAGATAAAGAAGCTTTCAGCAGAATCACAATACAGGTAATTACAGGTCTGTCAGCATTTCCATTATGAACTCCATTTAGCATTAAGGGCTTAGCATTTTTCCATCATTTTAGAAAATGTCAAACTGAAAGCTGGCACACAGATTAGCTGCCTGGATGCAAATTTGTTTACACAAAATATTTAAATCTGCTCAGCTGTTTTTGATTTAGAGATCAGCCAGAAACTTTAAACTCTGAGGGTTTCTCAAATGTTTCTGCCAACTTCTAGAACAGAACACGGTTAAAAAAAAATGTAATTTCTTAATAAAATGTAGACACATTCTCTTCTAAAGTTTTGAAATTATTTACTTTAGGCTTTAAAATGGCATTTAGAGGTTTCTTCTCATTTTGCAGCTCTGGTCTTTCTCCTGCCATCTTTATAAATGAATAATGAGTTACAATAGGATTCAGACACCATAATAAAACCTGATAGTAATCTTAAAATCTGAAACAGTTTGTTTTAGAACTCACTTAACTACCTTCATATGACAGTGAACAGGAAAGGACTAAAGCCTGTAAGGTTTTGACTAGGGTCTATAACTTAACCCACTAGCTCTAATTCCATCTGAGTCAAAAAGAATCTGGTAGAGTTCAACTGTTACAGATTTTCAGTGTAATCTGTTTTGTCCCATGTATGGTACCAAACGTTATGTAGAGTTGTCACATCCTAAATAAACTCCTCTGTATTGAAAAGAAGTTTTGTATGTTATAACAATCAGCTCTGTTCTGCTAAAAGTCAATGACAAATCTTTTTATTTCAGTGGGGGCAAATCTTAATTCATCTACTGGTGAATTTTCTGATGCTATAAGTGAATGGATGATCACTCCTGTTCTAAAATACACTTTTCAGCTGAGAACTAGAATCCTTTGAATAGAAAGATTTACAGCTACCAAGCTACATTAAATAAAAAACCCTGTTAGAAATATTAACTGAAGCATTAATAGAAACATGAAGTAGAAAAATAGTGTTAATTTAGAAGGAAATAGCAAACTGAGCTTGCAAAATATGAAAGATAATGGGCATATTTAAAATACTGATAGGAGATGAGCAATCAGGAAAAATTAATGACACAGCTCCTCAAAAAATGTACAGTGATCCAAGTGTGCCTGACAAAGAATGGGAACATAGCCCCAAGCAGTCTGTGAAATAAAAGCACAAGAATGTGTGGTACAAAAGACATGGTGCAAATAAACTGTGTGCAAATGAAGCATGGAGGAAGAAGATAAGAAGAAAAAAAAATCATCTATGACATAGATGATGGGATTGAGTGCACCCTCAGCAAGTTTGCAGATGACACCAAGCTGAGTGGTGCAGTTGGATACAACAGAAGGAAGGGACTCCACCCAAAGAGACCTGGACAAGCTTGAGGAGGGGGCCCACGTGAACCTAATGAGGTTCAACAAGTCCAAGTACAGGATGCTGCACCTGGGTCGGGACAATCCCAAACATAAGTACAGACTGGGAGAAGAACTCATTGAGAGCAGCCCTGCGGAGAGGGATTTGGGGGTTCTGGTGGACAAAAGGCTCGACATGAGCCAGCAGTGTTCTCTTGTAGCCCAGAAGGCCAACTGTGTCCTGGGCTACATCAAAAAAGGAGAGGCATGGCCAGCAGGTCAAGGGAGGAGATTGTCCCCCTCNATGACAGGACAAGTTTTAAACTAAAAGAGGTTAGATTTAGGTTAGACATTAAGAAGAAATTCTTCACTGTGAGGGTGGTGAGGTGCTGAAACAAGTTGCCCAGAGAAGCTGTGGATGCCTCATCTCTGGAAGTGTTCAAGGCCAGGTTGGACGAGGCCCTGGGAAACCTGATCTAGTGGGTGGCATCCCGGTCTATGGCAGTGGGGTTGGAAACAGATGATCTTTAAGGTCCCTTCCAACCCAAGCCATTCTGTGATTCTATGTTTCTTTGATTCTATGATTTTATTTATTTATGTATTAATCTAAGATATTCTGTAGACTCTAGAGTCTGGGATGACCAGAATGGACTGGTCAACCATAACATCAGTAAAGGATGCAGGAGCAATGTTAGATCTGAAATATTTCCCCTACCATGTCACAGAAACAGTTTCATTACATACATTAGAGCTTTAACGATAGAGAAGTTGCACCTTGAATTTCCAAAATTTACTAAGAAGTATCCAAATTTTAACCATCTGATTTCATAATGTTTATTTCAATGCAAGCAAGGATTTTATCTTTAAGTTACTATTAGGTTTTGACCATTTTATTCATGTGATTTGAAGTTCCTTTAAGTTTGAGGTAAAGGGGTATTATTGTTTTGTTAACAAAGAAATAATAATGTACATAGGCACAATAAACTGAAGAATGTGAAAACAAGTATAACTGATACTCCACTCTTCCAATCTTGCCTTCTTGCAGACAATTTAGAATCCAAAGAACATTCTAAAAAAGTTAATAAGCCTAATCTATGACTGCAAGGCTGGGAGGATATTCAATTTCCTAACAGATTGACCTTACATGGTTATTACTTTGGGCCACAAAAGGACTTTACAAATGACATATAAACTGAAGGGAGATTTCTACTGCAGGACAGCAGTAGGAAAGAAGGGAGCTTTCTGCTTTTCTACTGCAGGCTTTATCTTTTTGGAACTTGTCCAGTAGTGCTTGTTGAGTGGGAAGAGAGTTTGAAAAGGGAGCCCAGAAGTGCAGGGGAAGCTGGATAAACTGGGAAAAAATCCAGGAGCTAGCTGATAAGCTAGAATTTGAGTGTAGTGGAAAATATATAGATAGAGCTTAGGAGGCTTTTTTTTTTTTTTTTTTTTTTTTTTTTTTTTTTTTTGTAGGTGGCAATTTAAAGTTAGCTGAAATTAGTGTAGAAACTCATACAAATTTCAGTCACTTTCAGTTGTAGTAGTGAAGAGATTTAGGAATTTTAGAAGCTTATATTTATGAAATTTATGTAGGCAGAAATGCAGGACTCACTATGGCTGTTGAACTCGTACTATGTTAAACATTGATTCTGTTGCTGATTGCTCTTTCAGATAAATAGCTTGGAGAAGCGTAAGTTTGTCAAGATATTTACAAAAATCACTGTGTCTTATATGGTTGATTGTTGCAACTTTCCACTGCTAACAATGAAAATGCCAATACAATATATCTCACCTATTTGTCAGGTTATCCTTGCATGAGAGGATATGAGACGGTTAGCATTGTATCTATGAAAAACACAATAATGTTATTTCTAATCTAGTGTCAATGATATTTTTCTTTTCACATAAGGAGGTTGAAAATTAAACTTTCTCAAGAATGCTGCAGTACTTGGGAAGAATATTTGGCCACTGAAGAAGTAGAATAACATTCACATTCTTACAAGTTGTCTATAATTGCTATAGGGAGAACATGGTTGAATTTATGATATATGAAAGTTCATTAAATAGAATATATAAAAACCTCTAAAGAAATGTTCTCCCAAATGTCAGAGGTATTTCATTTTCCCAGGGAAGAGTTGCTGAGATTGAAATAAAGGGTAAAGTGGTGATATTATCAAAGTCTCTGAGGCTAATAACTATGTGAATTGTGTAAGGGAAATGATTGGCCTCCTTTAAAAGAGATCACAGAAAGGAGCAGCTTTCAAAATGGAGAATTCTGAATGAAAGTGGTAGATATGCTGAATAGTAATGTGGAAAGGGAAAAGTAAAGTTCCTATTTGTTTTTAAATGAAAGATCACACCAAGAAACTGAGCAATAAGCAGTCAGTTCTTCTCTTTTGCTTGTAAAAGGACAGTTTTCAGAAGGAATATTTTTGGTAAATAATGTGAATGATGTAAAAATCCTAGTAATTTTAGCAATAGTCTTAAAAGAGGGGAGGATTGCTGCCGTGAGTATTGCTAAAACATTCACTTGATAAAGCACAATTTGTATTGTGTTACTTCAGTACATTAGAATGGTGAAAATTCTCTATTTAGGTATACACTTCCGTGAGCACTATATTGATGTAAATATTTTGGTGAAAATCTTGCCTTTTCTGTTCTACATTGTGAATTACATTTATACTTATTTCTTTTACTGTGTTCATTAAAAATCCCATGCCATGCAAAAAGCATTGCTAAAGTTGGTAGCAGTAGTCATATGATTGAAGTAGATTAAATTCATCAAAGAAATATTGGCTAGCATAGATGTGTTTAAGGGAAAATACACAAGATGAGCATAGTCATGAATTAAGCATAGGTTCTTCTTCATAACATACACAGCTACAGATGCCTGCTACCAGAAGTGCTGGTGTGCACACACACACTTGTGTGCATGCTTGTGTGTGTCTGTGTTCCCACATGCTCCCATTTCTCTCACACAATTCTGGAGGCCCGTGAAAAAGGCAGCTTTTACTTCAGAGCTGATTGACTTGATTATGTGTGGTGCCTGAAGACCTAGTCTTCTTTTTCTTCCCTCAAGCTTTGGTTAAACAGGTAGGCCTTCAAATGGTGAGGGTTTAGACACTTGTTTTCTAGACTATTTTAGTTCCTGTGATTTCAGTTCAATACCTTATATGTTTTTAGACTCTGAGATGGTGGAAACTACAAAGAACATGCTAGGAGAAGATAAAAACAACAAAATGAATGTGGAAACTGTTCCTGGTTTTATGACTTGGTTTTGCTAGCTAATTTAGCATTTTCAAATGTAACTGCATATCTAGATTATATGATAATCCAATAAAGTTAAAAAACAAATTACATTAATAATTAAATTTGAAAGCATTCTAAACTGAAATCTATTTTCTCAATTCCTCCCTGTTCCTCTGCAGCTATTAGCAACCTTCTTCAGATTCTGAAATGTTTTGCTGGAGAACAAAAATGTAATCAGGAATGTTGAAAACAGGTTGCAAATTGGCTGTAATTCAACTTGTCTTCTGACAAAAACCATGAGTATTCTGTGGTTTCAAGGACTACAGCTGACACTTTGTCAGCATGCTACTATTACATCGAATCTGGTGAACGGCTGCCCAGAAGTGCTGACGTGATGATCAATAAAAAGTAGAAAGAGAAAGCATTTTCTGACAGCTTGCAAATATATAATCTATTTCTTTTAATCAGAAACATAAACAGTTTACTTTTGCAATGTTTAGGTTTATAATGCAATGTGAGTTTTCTAAAGTGCATTTCTATTGAAAATGTCTAGTGCGTTGTGAAGTACCCAGCCTCCATTATAATTTGTATTTCTGAGTCAAATGAAGTATATATACAGAAAAATGCAATTCAAAACTAAGTATGAAAAGAAGCAGAGGCATATCTACTCTCAAATGTCATATTCTGGGCTCATTTGTTGCTTTCAATGGGCTCAACAAGAGGCAATTTTGAAACTCCTTTTATACCCCGTTTTATAACTTCCATTCACCTTTACATCAAAACTGCTATACATAAGCAAAAATGCAACTTTAAGTTTAGACTTTCAAAATGAATAAATAAATAAATAAATAAATAAAGCCTCAAGTCTCAAAAAGAATTACAAAGAAATCAAGGAAACTAATTATGGTAGAATGTGAAGTTTTCTTTGTGGGTCAGATTGGAACAGTGGAGGAAAGGTCTTGTAATTTGAGTGTTTTGTCTCAAAAGTATGTTGAAACAAGAATAACTGTACTCTGCATTTATGTAGTTCATTTTAGCTAAGGATTCCAAACTGCACTTGCAGATATCCACTAGCTGTGTTTGACAATAAGAAAATAATGATCATAGAGGGATCATTTTAAGTCACTGAAATACAGCTACCTCTGAGAAGTGATAAGTCAGCCTCTTTAAATGATAGTAACAGTATTAAAATAAAACAGAAAATAGCACAGAATTATTTTTCTATATTTGAAAGGTGATTAGTTGTGCTAAAAATATTTTTATAAAAAACTATATTTTGTTAAAACATTCCTAAATAATTGGCCACATATAATTGTCAGTTAATTCTTAATGTGCTAATTCTTAATGTGCTAATAATCTTTTTATCAAGTTTTCTCCTACCATTTGCTAGATATCACTACTTGCATTTTCATTTTGTTAGTGCAAGCGGGTATAACTACCTGCTGAGATTGGGAATACACAATAAAGTAAAAGTAAGGATGCTGTTTCTCACGGTATCCTTCTGGACAAAATGTCCAGCATACAGCTAGATAAAAACATAATATGATAGGTGAAAAAATGGCTGACAGTTTGGGCTCAAAAGGTTATAGTAAATGGGGTTTCATCAGGCTGGTGGCCAGTCAATAGTGGGCTCCCCGGGGCTCTATTTTAGGGCCAGTTCTCTCCAATGTTTTCAGAAATGATTTGGATGAAGGACTTGAAGGTGTTTTGAGTAAGTTTGCAGATAATACTAAACTGGGAGGAGCTGTTGACTCTGTCGAGGGTGGAGACGCCTTGCAAAGAGATCTGGACAAATTAGAGAGCTGGGCAACCACCAACAACATGAAGTTTAACAAAAGCAAGTGCTGCATTCTGCACCTGGGAAGGGGCAAACCTGGCAATACGTACAGACTGGGGAACAAGAGGCTGGAGAGCAGCCCCACAGAAAGGGATCTGGGGGTTTTGGTCAACAGCAAGTTGAATACAAGTCAACAGTATGCCCTGGCAGCCAAAAAAGGCCAACCATATCCTGGGGTGCATCAAGCACGGCATTGCTAGCCAGTCAGGGGAAGTGATTGTCCTGCTCTACTCTGCACTATTGTGGCCTCAAGTACTGTGTGCAGTTTTGAGCACCACAGTATAAAAAAGGACATAAAACTATTAGAGAGTGTCCAAAGGAGGACTACAAAGATGGTGAAGGGTCTAGAGGGCAAGGTGTAAGAAGAGCTGCTGAAGTCACTTGGATTGTTCAGCCTAGAGACGAAGAGGCTGAGGGGAGGCCTCATGGCAGCCTGCAGCTTCCTCACAAAGGACAGTGGAGGGGCAGACACTGATCTCTTCTCTCTGGTGACAGTAACAGGACCCGAGGGAATGGCATGAATCTGCGACAGGGGATGTTCAGGTTGGATATTAAGAAGAGGTTCTTCACTGAGAGGGTGGTTGGGCACTGGAACAGGCTCCCCAGGGAAGTGGTCACAGCACCAAGCCTGCCGGAGTTCAAGAAGCGTTTGGACAACGCTCTCAGATGTATGGTATAATTTTGGGGTGGTCCTGTGTGGAACCAGGAGTTGGACTTGATGAGGCTTGTGGGTCCCTTCCAACTTGGGATATTTTATGATTCCGTGATTCTAAGAGGTAATGGATTGCTTAGGAAGCACATACATTTCAAGTTGTTAGCTGCACCTTTGTAAGATAACAATGTAATCTGATGAATTTATTCATAACATTAAAAAAATTTATATAATTTCCATATATGCATATTATATAAGTGTGTGAACATTTGCATATATACACAATTACATGAGAATTAAATCCAACAAGCTACAATGCATATAGGTATAAAACTAATAAGAGACAAAGATATGGGAAACAATAAAATACAATTCAAGGTCAGAAGTGGTGATTCATCATCTGTATAATCCAAGCAATTACTCAGTCATTTCTGCCTCAAGTGTCCAGATTCCTTTAGTCCTACAGCAGAAATAATCTGTGTTATTTACAGGCCTCGGGAGGTGAGAATTCATCACCCTGTGAAATCTTTCTGTGGTTAAGTTCCCTTACTATTCTGTACCTTATTTCTATGATACAATATGAATATGACACACGATGATATGAAGCATTTTGTAGAACCCGAGGGAAAATGGGATGTCCATCTTTATATGTCTGGGCTGGTTGTCTCCTATTTTTCTCTTTGACAATTCTATGAGGGCAGCAGTCGCACTGGAATCCCTTGTATGACACTTCCCAAGACTTTGAGGCTCTCTCCCTCTGAGTAACAATGTTCCTAAACCTATCATCATAACCATCCCAACGTTTCAGGCCCTGGGAAGAAGATGATGAATTTCCACCATTTCCTTCTTTGATATTTACACAATATTCAGCACTTCCAGTGACAGGATTTTGGAGCTATAGTAAATCTTATGTAATCTGTAAAAACAAGGCAGTGAGACTATAAATGCAAATATGCCCCTCCCCCCAAAAGTAAACAACTAAATGTAAACATCTACAAAAATCTGGTATGTGTCTGTGAGTGCACGTTTACTTTAAATAGTCTTCTTCACAGCCTGATATCCTCATCTATTCAATTGCCCGAAAGAAAGCTGGATGTTACGAAGCAGATATTCAACATTTACTAGTATTACTAGGCCTTTTTTTTTAAGAGGCAGGTGACATCCTGTACATTAAATATCATGCACCTTTCTGTTTATGTACAGGACTGTTGCTAAATATTGTCCCTCGAATCTTTGATAGATGCAGTTTTGTACAAAAATTGTACAACTTCACTGAGAAGGATATGTTCTTCAGAGAAGTCGTTTGAAAGACAATGTTTAAATCTTGTAAGAGTTCCAGAATTTTGCAATAAACCTTTGCATGAAAATTATTCAATCCTAATAATGAGATAAATTTTATAGTCTTGCAATAACAACTTTTATCATATACCTGTCTGATTTGTTACTTAAATATTGCTTCTTGAAATATCTCATGTAGTAAAAACTGCTTTAAAATTACAGAGGTCTAAGAAAACACAACGCCTTGGACCAAATTGTCTGTTCCCTGATGTTTCTTTCCTGGGAGATTGCATTGGAGTAATCTGGTAAACTAATTTCTCACAAAGACTTTGTTCTATTTTTTTCCACCTTAACCATTATGTCCAGAAATACAAGCAGAATGATACCCATCATTAAGAAATTGTCTGAGACTTCACAACCCTGCTGGGTAAGAAGGGAAGTTTTCTGTTAGTAGAAAAGGCAAAACCCAGTTTGTGCAGCAAATCATAAAGCCTTTCCTATTCCTAAAAAATCAAATTTATGAGGTTCTATAGATTTATCATTTTACATATAACTGTAAGATTTTTTATAGACATTTTCCTTTGATTCATTCTGCCTCTCTGTCACAGTATTATAACACTGGACTCGCTTGGCCTTGCTTCAGAAGTGCTAACTAGCTCCCCAGGCTCTTACTGGAGCCAGGTGGAGTTGGAAATGCTCAATACCTCTGAAAATCAGATAGATTGTGTCAAGGGCACCTGGTAAAA
>VXAA01001748.1:0-69071 GCA_013399115.1 Anseranas semipalmata | reverse complement strand
CCGCTGCCCGTCTACCACCCTGTTGCCTTCTACCAGTTCTGCAACCATCACTACAACATCAGAAACCACCACTTACCCTACTTCTACCGCTATTTCAACACCATGTTTCTGTAAAATTGAAGATGATGTTTATTCACCAGGTAGGTTTTTTTATGGTTTTTCATTCTGTATATGTTTTTTATTTAAATTATATTATTATTTGTCTTCACCTTTTTCCCTATTTTCAGTTCTGTATGTTTTCACTTTTTTCCTGGTGTTGCAGTTTAACCTAGCAGAGATCGAAACACCATGCAGCCATTCACTCACTCCTCTACTGGGTCTGGCTGGGACGGAGTTAACTTTCCCTGCAGGGGCCCATACAGTGCTGTGCCCTGCACCTGTAGCTAGAAGAGCCCTGATATCTCACCAATGTTTGGTTATTGCTGAGCAGCGCTGGCACAGCACCAAGACTCTCTCCAAACCCCCCAAAGCCAGTAGGTGGGGGTGGGCAAGAACTGGGGAGGGTCATTACCAGGGCAGCTGACCTAAACCGACCAAGGGATATTCCATACCATATGGTGTCACACTCACCAATACAAGCTGGGAAAGGGGAAGGGGGAAGGGGGGCTCTCATTGTGAAGACGTCTGTCCTCCCGAACAATCACTATTCGTATTGAGGCCCTGCTTCCCAGGATGTGGCCGAACATTGCTCGTCGATGGGAAGTAGAGAATAATTGTTTTTTCTTCCTTCTGTGCTTACGCACAGCCTTTGCTTGTTTTTTTTCTTTGTCTCTTTCTTTTCCCTTTGATTATATTATCCTTATCTCAACCCATGAGCCCTTTTTTTTTCTTTCCATCATACTTTCTTCTCCTCCTCTTCTATGGAGGAGGGGGAATGAGAGAGCAGTTGTGGTGGAGTTCAGCTGCCCAGCAGGGTAAAACCACCACAACTCCCCACCTCCACAGTGGGATGGGGGAGAAAATTGAAAAGTACAAGAACTCATGTCTTGAGATAAGAACCTTTTAATAAGAAGGAGAAAAGTAATGGAAAAAAAAAAATCAATCATGACAGAAAGAATAAACCAAGCAAGTGATGAAGAGTGGAATCGCTCACCACCAGCAGACCAATGCCCACCCCATCCCCCATCAACGGCGGCCCCCCTGGCTTTCTCCCCCAGTTTTATTGTTCAGCATGACATCTGCTTGTGTCCCCTCCCAGCCTCTCATGCACCGCCACCCTCCTCACTGGCAGGGCAGCATGAGAAGCTGAAAAGTCCTTGACTTAGTGTCAGCACTGCTCAGCAACAACTAAAATATCAGTGTTTTATCATCATTATTCTCATCGTAAATCCAAAACACAGCACCATTCCAGCTACTAGGAAAAAAAATAACTCTATTCCAGATGAAACCAGGACACCTGGAAATGTAATAACTTGTTAAATTTTGATATTTTTAAATCATTTTTGTCTCTATCTGACTGCATTTTCTTCCTTTCCTCAGGTGATGTGATTTACAGCAGAATGGATAGTGATGGATGTAGATTTTATGCCATTTGTAGTCAAACATGTTCAGTTGAACGATACACTGGACACTGTAACGTTACTACTCCTGTAACAACTGCTTCCCCTCAGACACCTACCGTAACATCAGCTCCACCTCGTGTTCAGGGTTGTGTTTCTGGTACTTACCCTCCCCTACAGGTATGTAATTCCTGTGTTATATTATGATTGCTGAAAAAACATCAGTGTTAGTTTGATACCAGAAAGGAACAGCTGGCAATCTTTAAAACTTACAAATCCAGGTTGTCAGAATGACTATTGCTAGTGATGGACAATATATGACATAAAATTTGTATGTGGCTACTTTATATTTGCAAACTAAGAAAGAAAGGTGCAATAATTTTTTCTTATGATTTTAGTGATAGCAAAACACACTTTTTGATGCACTGCATTGCATAAGTAACAAACCTTCTTACTGAAATAAAAAAGCAAGTTGTCTTGTGCATTTTCCCTCTTGACTAAACAGAAAAATCTAAGCTACTATGGAAGCTTGTATCTGTTTCTGTTCTCCTATTCTCTTACATGTACATCTTTACACATTTTTTTCATAGTGATTTCCTGTGCTGATACTGAAGTACAGTATGCATATACATATATACTTATCCCGTACTAAGGATATCAGTTCCATTAACCTAAAACCTATCTCCCAAACTCTCACCTCAGAAGACCTCCTAATGCGAACAAATAGCGGGAACTGAGGCTTCTACCTCCTTTTAGCATAAAAAAATTTAATTGTGTAGAATACTGTGAACCTTCTAATGTCAGTGATGATTTTCCTTTTAGCTCTTGTTCCAGATTTGGAAAGCAAAACAGTTTCTGATTCTCCATATCATGGTCAGAAGTATGAATACCTCTGGTCAACATTGCAAATCATTAGTACTACAAATTCAAGAGAAGGAACTTATATCCATTTTCTTTCCAAGAATACCATCACTGGAAACATTACAGCATTAAATTGAAAATATGAGTAAAGTTCATACCTGTTTGCAAACTCCTGTGATAGCAATTTTTGTTTATTTTGCAGCCTGGCCAGAGATACAAATTATCCAACTGTACAGAACTCATCTGTGAGGGAGACAACAAAATAAAAGTAAATCAAATGATCTGCCCACCTGTAAAGGAAATTACCTGTGCAAACAGGTATCCAGCAATACTGGTACCTGATGAAAACGGCTGCTGTTACCACTACGAGTGTCAATGTAAGCACCAATAGATTAAGGAATTACATTTTTGGAAATAAGCAAAACTTCGCACAGAATACATGGGGAGTTTGTTTTCCGAAGGTTGCTCTTGAAATTGTATTATATTCACTTCAGTTTCTAAATTATTTCTTCTACATGAACTTTCATGTTAATCTTCTAAATATTTTCTCTCTACCAGGTGTGTGCAGTGGATGGGGTGATCCTCATTATATTACTTTTGATGGAATCTACTATACTTTCCTTCAAAACTGCACTTACGTCCTGGTGAAACAGATTATACCTAAATACGACAACTTCCGTGTTCACATTGAGAATTATTACTGTGATTCAAAAGATGGACTTTCCTGTCCTAAATCCATTATTATTTTCTACAAATCTGCAAAAGTGGTGCTGACCCGTGAACTCATGCATGGTGTGATGACGAATGTGGTAAAACATATATATATATTTTATTTCTGTATTTTTGCAAAAGAGAAATAAGGTCCATAGGCCTTACTGATCTTAATTTGAAATATAGTCTGTTAGAATATCAGATCACAGAGTTGACAAGGGCAGAGGAAAGCATAAGTAGAAAAAGATTATACTAATTTCTAACAACTGTCAGAAACAGCTTAGCACTATGCAGATATGAATATATTATGTGTGTGTATTCACATGTATATAAATGACACCAGGGAACAGACTAATGCAGCTGAAGTCAGAAAGAATCCTTACACTGCTGCTTGATTCATGTTTCATAAAAACTAGTACATTGTGCCACTCACTTATGTAAGCAAACACATTATGAAGAAATACAAATGCAAATTGCAAGCATCATTCTTCCCTCATGGTCAGACTGGTATGTATCCCATAGTGTCTGGCTGACTAGGAATTGCTTCCTTTACACGGAGAACTTTAGGCACCAAACAAAGCTATGACATGATTCTCTGATCCTTTGCTGGGAAGAGAGCTATAGCTGAAGAAAAGGGGTGACTGGGGGTGTCACTTCATTTTGTGATCCTAAATCAGTGTTGGCAGCCAATGAAAAACACAAGTCAGTCCCAGTGTTACACTGGTGAATTACTAGTTGGTTAGAGAACACAAAGAGGTGAGATGGTAAGTTTGTCTAAATATGCGTTCTCCCCCTTCAGAGTCATGCAAAGCTGTCCTTATTTACAACCAGAAAGTCAGGTTGAAACAATCAGTCTAGTGATTCCCTGTGAAAGAAAACAGTAACTGACAGTTTTAACTCTGACTTTATCCCAATTCAATGATAAGAAAGTTGCAGAATAATTCCTGACAAAAAGTTATTAAGTATGTCCACCTCATATAAAATACAGACTGCAAATGGAACAGCCTAGATTAAGAATAAATATGACCACTCAGTAAAATTGGCAACAGGGACATTTGACTTCATTTCGAATTCATAAAACTCTTCCAACGCCACGCAACATGTAGTATAGGGATGGTGTGATTTTGCAGCAAAGTTATTACATAATAATGGCAGGAATATTTCTGTAGGTAAAGAAAACTACCAGTCATTTTCATATGAAAAATGTTTACGTTAAACAAAACGATGAGGGACACAAACAACATACTTGAGTTTAAAATGCTGTACATTAGCACACAACGTGCACAAACAGTATGTAGAAGGCACTTAGTCATTTTGCCAGACTGTAGCAATATAGCAATACAAGCTGAGAAATTAATGCATTATATGTTGTTACTGAAATGCAAAAGGCATTGGATACAATCCACAACAATACTGAGTTATGCATGATTATGAAGATTAGAAAATGCACTGCTTAAAACAATCAGACAGAAGCAGTGCTTGTTCTGAAGTTGTGCTTTTTTTTTGTTTTAACCCTGCATTCAGATGTACTTCAACAAAGAGATTGTCCAACCAGGTTTTAAAAAGGATGGCATTTATTTCTCCACACTTGGCATCAATATGATTGTTGAAATACCAGAGATTGGTGCAACCATCACCTTTAGTGGGCTGATTTTCTCTGTGAAACTTCCATACAGCAAATTTGGCAACAATACTGAAGGACAATGTGGTAAGACAGATGCATTAATGATATTTTCCCCACCATTCCATGGTTATTCTCACCCACTCTGGCTGTGAAGGATCATGATAGACAGAAATATTTTGAACAGTAGTAAAATAGAATTGAGAAAAATTCTGGTCTTTGTCTTCTGTAAGACCAAAAGCTCGATGTTTCAGCAACCTGGTTTTTGATTTTGGATTTGGATTTGGGTTTGTTAGCTAAATTAAAACTCATGTGACTGTAAAGAAAGCAATCCCTGTGAAGCAGGGCACTTTATACATTTCATGAGCACATCACATCTAAACTTAGTATCAGCACAATAATGTGTTGCGCATCACAGATGTGGCATATGAGGCTTACGTATCTTGTCTCTGATATCTTCCAGGAACATGTACAAATAACAAAAGAGATGAATGTCGCTTGCCAAGTGGTAAGATCATTTCTTCCTGTCCCCAAATGGCTCCTTACTGGATTGTTGGTAACAAAACATCATGCACTAGAGAAATATCATCTACAACCACACCTCCACCAAGGCCTCACTGTCAAATTCCTGAACTCTGCAAGCTTATCCAGAGCAAGTAAGAAAAAAAAAAGAAATTGAATGAATTTGCTCTTTCTAGACAAAAAGGTCTCAGAATCTTATGAAAAGAGTAAGAACTATAGCCCTACCATGTGATCACAGCTGAAAACGTCAGCTTAATGTCAGGAAATATATAGTAAAAGGCCTTTGAATAAGAAACTGCTCTTCTTTAAGGACATACACCCAAAGACAGCTGAGCAAGGAGAGGTGAAATCAGAAAATGAGGGAGACAGCAAGCGCTAAAGTCCATACTTCCTGGGTTGTTATCACATGCATTTCTGTTATCTTTCTCCCTCTCTGTTTTCCAGAGTATGTTTATTCACTCTTAATCACACTATTAAAGTAAGGACTGAACTTTAAATTTGAAGTGAGCCCTTAGTCCAAAAGGTAAAGAATTTGGTTACCAATGAGGATAACAGAGCAGATAGAAACATCTCAGCCAAAAGTGTCCTTCAGTCTTTGTACATTTTAGGTAAAAAATGGAGCTCAAACAGCACCAGCACCAACAAAGGCCTGTTTCCTGCAGTATTTCCTATACTTATGTGAGCTCTGGCAAAAGCTTTTTTTCAGCTGTGTCAGGGCCTTTAGGCCCTCGTCTGCATGCTAGCTGTAGTGTCTACTAAGTTATGAGTTATTCTATCTGCATTTTTTCTATCTCTTGGATACTTTTAGCATCCTTTTTTCATCTATCTGATGCAATTGCCTTCTTCATGAAATTTCTGATGTCAGGCTGATGAAAAGTTGTGTACACTTACATAAATACTACAACCATTAGCCTCTTTAGAAAAAAAGCTTCAAATTTCCAAACCTTTCCTTTCCTGAATCTATCTCCCACATCAGTGGCCCTTCTTACAGTTAACTCTGCTTCCCATAATACATTCCTTCTTGAAGCAGAGAGTAACATGCCATTAACTGGGAAGGTGCTATCTCACAAGATGAGATTTTACATAATGACTGGTTAACATTAAAGACTTTTGATTTCTTTTCTGTCTGCAGGGTTTTTGCAGAATGCCATGATGTGATACCTCCAGAGTCATTTTTCAAAGGATGCGTTTTTGACGGGTGTCGCATAAGCAATAGATCAGTGCTGTGTTCCAGTTTGGAGATGTATGCTACAGAGTGTGCTGCTAGAGGTGTCTGCATTGACTGGAGAGGAATGACGAACAACACCTGCCGTAAGTATTGCAGAACTCAAAAATGTGTGCATAAAACGGTAATAATTAGAGTTTTATTCAGTAAGCACATCTTGCGTCCTACAATTGACTACTGTATTTTACCTGTGGGTCCAGAGGAGGGCCACGAAGATGATCGGAGGGCTGAAGCACCTCTCCTATGAGGAAAGGCTGAGAGAGCTGAGGATCTTCAGCCTGGAGAAGAGAAGGCTCCGGGGAGACCTTATAGCGGCCTTTCAATATTTAAAGGGGTCTTATAAAAAAGATGGAGAGGGACTCTTTACTCAGGTAGATAATGATAGGATAAGGGGCAATGGTTTTAAACTGAAAGAGGATAGATTTAGATTAGACATTAGAAAGAAATTCTTTACTCAGAGAGTGGTGAGCCACTGGAACAGGTTGCCCAGAGACGTTGTGGATGCCCCATCCCTGGAGGTGTTCAAGGCCAGGTTGGATGGGGCCCTGGCCAACCTGATCTAATGGGTGGCATCCCTGCCCATGGCAGGTGGGTTGGAACCAGATGATCTTTAAGGTCCCTTCTAACCCAAGCCATTCTATGATTCTGTGATACAAAAATACACAGAGATGTCTTTACTGACAGAAGCCCCAGATGAAGGCAGCAAAGCCAGAGTCACTTTTGCTGCAAGATGATCTATCAATTTTTTATCTACTATCTACCATTTGATCAGTTTTTTATCTTTTTTCCTTTGTTTTCCCACACAGCATACAACTGTCCAACAAACATGGAATACAAGCCATGTGGGTCCATCAATCCTTCTACCTGTGACCAAAGGTATGAAAGACCAAAAAATCCAACTGCTTATCTTTGTCTTTTTTCTATTTTTACCTACCTACTTTCCTTACTAAATGGAACTATTTCATAACTAAATGTCTTGTGAATTTGCATAATTTGTTCAAGATTTATAGATATCAATCCGCTCTGAATATGCACTTCCTGTTGCACTTTAGAAAACATAAATTCCTTTGTCTCCCTTGTATCTGACACGGTGACCTTCTATATATGCCTCTCCCTCTCCAGCTTCACTGCAAACACATGGTACTCAAATATATACATTCCTCCCACTCTAGCTCTGTTGACCATCCTGGCTATGGAGTAACTGAAGGATGTTTCTGTCCTGAAGGAAAGATACTCCTAAGTGAAGACAGCAACATCTGTGTCTCTCACTGCTGTAAGTACTCTGTAACTAGTTTGGGGAATAAATAGAGGTCTGGATTGGTAATCAGGAGGCGTGAGTTCTACTGTCATCTTTTACATGGTCAGATCATGGGCAAATCAACTTATTTAAGCTCCTTTACTCTCCCATCTAAAAACAGAATAATAATCAATACTACCTTTTCCCCATTTCCTTACTCACATGAGACTTGGCAAGATGGAAGAATTCTATTGTTCATTTCATAAAAACTAGTCTGCATATTCATTTTCTTGTTAGATTTATCTTCACAGTATTTCTATTTGAAACTGCACAAACTTATTCCTTTTGTCAGTTTTCAATAGTATAAATCTCCGTTCCTTTTTTTTTTTCAGCTTGTACGGAACCAAATGGAGTATACAGATGGGTGAGTATCACAATCAATGTGGTTTATCAAGTACAGACAGGTGAAGCAAGAAGACATTTGGTGTTTCACAAGAAAAAAGTTACACTTTAAGTTTAGAGAGACTTCAGGGTTTTTTCAAACATTTGTTCCCCTTCAGCCTTAACAAAATAATTGTGAGTGTTCAAGCAGAAACCACATTATCCTAACAAATTAAACAGCAAATGATGGATATTCTTTCAACAGCCATCACCTCACAAAAAAAAAAAAAANNNAAAAAGGGAAAACAGACAGATGGTAGTAGTGGAACTTTGGCCATCTGCTTCTTGCATTTCCACAAATGTGGCCTGTTAAAGTTACTAGAGACAAAGGGACAGATGGATAACAAAGTTTACCTGTTGTTGATAATGCTGACTGTCTGCATTCTTAGTTCCTCAACTGCATACAAATTATAGAAATTTATCTCTCAAATCTAATGTGTAAATGAGTATGTCATATGATAATTTCTTATTTAAAAATGCAAGCAGAGTTCAATCTTCTTCTTTAGACCCCCTGCATCCCTTGGATTAACACTACTAATAAGTAGAAATTGATAGCTGTGTGAACATGCTCAGAACCTTTAGTGGCCTCCAGGATCTTCTCCTAATTAGCTTCAGTTTGAGGGTTTCTTATCAAATCTAAAAATACTAGAACCATGAAAAGGCTGACATAATTAGGTATCACTGTATCCATGACTATGACAACTAGAAACAAATGAATTGATTTTGTTTTGAATTTATATAAAATTTCTTTTTTTTTTTTTTCTATAGCCAGGAGAAAAATGGACAACAAATTGCCAGGAATGTGTCTGTGACAGCTATACTCTTACAGTGCAGTGTACAAAACACATATGTTCTCTGCCACAACAAGTATTTTGTGATGAACCAGGTTACGTGCCTGTTCAGATACAGATACCAGAAGATCCATGCTGTACCAGGACTGAGTGCTGTAAGTACTCTCTCAGTTCTTTATAATGGTAAATATACTCTATTCATTTTGGGGAACTACAGCAGTAATTTCTCTTTTTTTTTTATACTTTGCATTGATCTTGTAACAATTTTTTCCCTCATACCACTTCTTAGGGTCTTCTTGCAGAGCATTTACTGGATGCCTGAAGAGAACAAAATTAAAGATTAATAGATTTTACATAGATAGACACAGAAAAGTAACTGTAAATCTGTAATTTAACTTTTGGAAGGAAAAAATAAAACCCTTAACACTGCCACCAAACAATATCCAAAAGCTATTCAAGACCTCTTCTTTTTCAAAGACTACCATAAACTTTTTATCTTATCTTAAAAAGTCTCTTGAACTTTTAAAAATTGTTCAAGAGAGTTCCTGAACCTCTGAGAATCAACAGATTTTCCAGTTGGTACAGATTTCTCTTTGGAAATATGTCTTTCCAGCAACCACCACTCTATTCTTCTCAGCCAATGCTTTGTTTTGCAAAGGTTATAGAAAAGCCCATTCACTTTAAATATAGCTGGGCAAATATACTGAAACAGCCATTAAACTAGCTTGTATAAATTTTTATCTACAACACTGTATTTGCCTCACTGGAAAACTTCTGAAATTCATGCAAAACAAAATTGCTTTTGTTTAAAAATTCTGAGTTCACTATTTTCTATGATCTGTTACATTACACAGACTGCAACACCAGCCTCTGCCCTAAGGCCACACTCCAGTGCTTAGAAGGACAGGAAATAATCACAGTAACACAGCCTGGAAAATGCTGTCCTACCTTTGAATGCAGTAAGTACCATGCACATTTTTCAATGTGTTAGAGCTATGAATACAAAAACCTTAAAAGAGAAAGATGCAAGTTATCAGTGTTATCGTATTGGGCCAACAAAGCAGCAGTTTCTTCACATACTTCTGCTTCTTAAGTTTTATACCTTTATGACACTATCTTTCTTCCTTCTTTCCAGGACATGGCTGTGTAGTCAATGAAACCTACTATGCAGTAAGTACACACAGTAACTTGCTGTAAAAACACAACTTTACATAGGTTCACAATGCAACATTTTTGAGACCCCTATCATAGACCACATTTTGCAGAAAGGCCTGAGATAAAACATTATTAATTAAAGTCAGCACATCAACACCCTTCCTTCAAGCAAAAGCATTTTCTGCTCTCCTTTATGTATTAGAAGAATTTCCTTCCAAAATGAGAAGCACGGACGTTACCAACAACAGAAACTCTGCTTAAGTAAAACAACCAAAACTGTATTTAAGGATAGTTTAGCCCATGCACAAAGTTCAGCTTTAAACTGTCTGTGATGTACATACACAAATTAACTTGCTTTTACTAATAATGATTTTTCTTCTGACTTCCCCTAGCCTGGAGATGTGATTCCATCAGGCCCCTGTGAAAGCTGCATCTGCACTGAATCCTCTTACTCAAGCTTTCAGCATGTTGCTGTCAAGTGCCAGCCTGTTATCTGTGACACCTACTGCCCAGTGGTGAGTGCTATTTTGCAGTCAGTAATTCCTACCCCGCTCAGTTCAAATATCTGCCAATTAAGGTCAGTGTCCTGGCTCAATGACATTCCCTCTCTATTTCTTTTAAAACAGGGATATAAGTATACAGAGGAACCTGGAAAGTGCTGTGGCACATGCAAGCCAGAGGCCTGTGTAGTGACCATGGAAGACAACACTACACACATGTTCAAGGTAACTAACCCTGTTTCAGTTCACTTTTGGTGAACTCTGTTAGTCTTTTCGCTCCTTCCTTGTCTCCATCACATTTACTTGCTGGGTTTTTTCTCATGTTAGACTAATGCTTGTTCAGACAGGGAACGAACTGTCTCACATGGCTTGAACAGCACCTTGAGCCACAAGGCTAACTGAGGCTTCTGGAAGAAACTGTGATACTGAACAATGGCTTTCAGAAATCAAAATCTAAAAATAAATATGTGCAAGCAATGAGTCCTTATTTGCCTTCAGCTCTGAAAACATAACACCGATTTCGCTGAAAGGATAATTTTGTTTTTCTATCCGTGGAGGCAGTTTCTGCTCCAAACAGCCACTCTCAAGGCAGCTGAGAGCTTTAGGACAAGATGAGTGGGTGAAAACAGCAGAAATTCTGCCATGTATTTGAATGGGATTATGTCATGCCATAAATTCTGACAACTCAAATTAGTCCAAAATGAAAATATTCCAAATGAGTCCACCCACTTATCCCATATATACAAAAAACATTACCATATCCAGATAAAAATATAGCCTCTTCACCTGGATAATGAAAAAGACTTGCAGCAGTATGATAATATGACAAGTAACCATCAGCTGCAATTCAAGGACATTATTCAGAACAATCACATTGTAATATGCAGCAATGATAGAACACTGGTTGTTTGTTTGTTTTTGTTTGTTTGTTTGTTTTTGGTTTTGTTTTACTTTTATGCAAGAAGACTTTTATTCACCTTTATTTAATTTAACTACTTTCAGATTGGAGAATCCTGGAGTCAGCCTGGTAATAACTGTACAATTTACACATGTGAAAATCAGAAGGGACAGTTCATTATAACCATCCAAACGAAAATCTGTCCCCCCTTTAACCCTGATGACTGTGAACCAGTAAGTACTCTTCTATCAGTTCTCATGTTTGTTTGAAAAGATTGCAGTGGTTAGCACCAGTGATAGCAGGATCATGGTGTCCAAGGAAAATACCTAGCAGAATTATCACACAGGATGTAAATCTGATTTTATCCTCTCTGAATCTGGTCCTCATCAAATTTCACTTCAAAAAAGCAAATCAAAATTTAAAAGGTCAATATATCCTCACTGAAGCAAAAAGATAGCACAGGGCACTACAGAAAAGGGCACAGCATAAAGTTTTGGATTCCTAAAAGTGCCAGGTGACTAGGAGCAAGAAACTTACCAGAAAATAATGGGATTTTTATTCCTAAATTATTTAAGCTTTAATTTCTTTTTTAGAATTCAGTCATTGAGAGCAAAGGCAAAGGAAAATAAGCTACTTCAGTTCACAACATTAGTCAACTTAATACAGCTCAGGGTAAATTAGAACCAGTCCCAGACACCTGGGGAGTCAGTATTTCATTCTGTGTTACTCTGTCTGACATAATCCTTCATCTGCACTGACTTTGGTCTCTCAAAATATCCTGTGTGTGCTACAAGCTTTATTTCTGAAATTTTACTACTGAACTCTGATGATAGCAAATCAATTCCAGTCCCCCTCAATGTCTGCTTGCAAAGAACTCATTAATATTGAATTGACATAGTAGTTTTATGCCCTTAATGTTTAGCCCTGCTTGAAATTAGATTCCATGTCAATACAAAGAACTTTCTGGCACCAGAGAAACTTAGGAAGCAGGGAAAGTCTCTGCTTTAGTATGCAGATATGAAACCTGAGTGACTTTTTTCTGTTTACCCACTCAAGGATACCATCGAGCTATCAGATGATGGCTGCTGTAGAAAGTGCTTGAAAATACCGACAAGTAAGTAATGATAATTTTGTGTAAAAGCGCAATATGCGCCTTGTTAGGTTTCCAGCACACACTTTAGGGCCTTTGAAAACATGGATAAGGTGAACTTTCCCATCCCTTACCATTAAATATTAGCCCTTTAATGAGATGGAGAAGATTATGTCTATTCTCCAACTTCCACAGATACATTCTCTTTAAAGAAGAAAATGAAGCTTGTCCTGGGAGGTGGGTGTGCACTGAGCAGTTGCCACAGCACTGTTCTTTATTTCTGCATTCTGCACGATGTTGCATAAGGGAAAGGTAGTTTTCCATTCATTCTACCACAAGCAACAAAAGCCATCATTTAGCCATAACCAATTTAAAGAGAAATCCATTGTGGCCTGATTTTCTATTTCAGCTCCATCCATCTCAGTTTTCTACTAAGAATTCCCTATCATATACAGATATCTATCTATAGGCAAATATATTTTAAACTATTTTCCCTTGGTTTGTGGCAACAGCAGGTTGTATGAAGCACAATACCACTACTGTCATCAAACACAATGGATGTGTATCTCCTGCACCTGTTGAGATGACATACTGTGAAGGCAGCTGTGATGCTTACTCACGGTAAGTGGTATAAAAGATAATTGTGGTCTCCTGTCTTCTATTTGTTACAATAGTGACATTGCACTAGCAAATTGCTAGTGATTTTCTAACATGTCTGAATCTTTCTCTTCTGTTGGTTTTTCAATCAGATATTCTCAAGAGGCAAACATGATGGAACATAAATGCTCATGTTGTCAGGAAATCAAGACTAGCATAAGAAAGGTGACTCTGACATGCAGTGATGGAACCTACCTTGATCACTCATACACCTACGTGGAGCAATGCAGCTGTGTAGGCGCTGAGTGCATTCCCCAAGACATTGCCAACCAACAACAGCAAACAGGCAATATATGAGATAAAGACCTCTCAAGAAAAAAGGAATGTCTAAAATTAGAACTGAAGAGAAGCCAAACAAGAGTTGAACATAGACTAAAACAAACATTTGAAAAATAACCAAAGCAACAAAAGCCGCTAAAATTTTGGATGAACTGATGATATTTTCTGCATTCAAGCTCAATATATCTGTCTACATTATTTCAGTTTTCATTACCATTATATCTCATATTGTTTTTCATGTCTTTTCTTTTACACCTTGAGAGGTACAGTGTAAGATAATTTTAACATTTGTTGTTCGTTTGTATGTCTTCTGAGAAGTGCTATACTATAAGACTGAGAGCTTACATTTACACAAAGTCTATTACAAGAACAACATTCTTTTCTGGCTTGAGGCTTTCCTACAGTGGTATAATATAGACAGCACAGGCATAAAATAAACATTACTGTGTAGGAAATCAAGTTTTGCTGGTCATTGCGTTCTGCAACTACTTGACAATATCTAAGATTTCCATTGATGTAGACTGACCTATTTTATAACATTTCCATTCCAGTTCATTAAGACAGACCAAAAGCTAAAGTCCAGGAAAAAAAAAAAAAAAAGAAGAAGAAGAAGGAAAGAAAACTGTACCTCTCTTTTTCTTTCTTTTTCTTTTTTGCATTATGGAAAATTTAGATTGCAAAAAGCCATACCTTCTCAAAACTATAAAATTCAATATTATAAACAATTTATAGGGCATTTTCCCTATCTATTCTTGTGAGAAAGAAAGAAAGAAAGAAAGAAAGAAAGAAAGAAAGAAAGAAAGAAAGAAAGAGAGAGAGACAGAGAGAGAGAGAAAAAGAGAAAGAAAGAAGGAAAAGCTATCATGAGAAGCTGCTGCATACTACTCTTTGTTTACATAACACCATCAGCATAGTAACTGTATGAAAATTTGGAATTTTTTTTGTTTGTGGTTAACTGTTTACAGAAGTATATATATATATATATATTGCCAACAGGGGCATATGAAGGATTTTTGTAAACAAAAGTAATAATAATAATAATAATAATATATGTAAATTCTTTCCTAGGAAGCTTTTAAAAAGTTGTACCATTGCTATTTATTTGTTTTTGGAAAAATGATTTATTGGGCCATTTATTTCAGAATTAATGTTACCCCATTTCTTAGTCTTAGTCATGTTATCTGGGTGTGGTATATTTTCTTCTTCCATTTTGTTTTGGAATATTGTTTTATTTTTGTTCTTTATGAAAAAAGGAATGATGATTAATAAATTTTAAGCATTTTACAGCATGTCTCCTCTGTCTTTCCTCTGTGTCACTCACATAAGTGTTGCTGGCCCTATAAAATTTTTGCTTCCCACTCTACTATATCCATATGTTAATCGGTCCACAGAATCACAGAATGGTTGAGGTTGGAAGGGACATCTGAAGGTCATCTGGTCTAACCCCCCTGCTCAAGCAGGGACATCTAGAGCAGATTGCCCAGGGCCATGTCCAGGTGGTTTCTCAAGACCTCCAAGGAGGTAGACTCCACAACCTCTCTGGGCAACCTGTGTCAGTGCTCATGCACCCACACTGTAAAGAAGAGCTTTGTATGTTCAGATGGAACCTCTTGTGTTCCAGTTTGTGCCCATTGCCTCTTGTCCTGGCACTGGACATCACTGAAAATAGCATGGCTCCATCCTCTTTGCACCCTCCCTTCAGGTACTGACAGACATTGATAAGACCCTCCCTGAGCCTCCTCTTCTCCAGGCTGAACAGGCCCAGCTCTCAGCCTCTCCTCACAGGAGAGGAGCTCCAGGCCCTTGATCATCTTGGTGGCCCTGCGCTGGACTCTTTCCAGTATGTCCAGGACTGTCTTTTACTGGGGTCCCCAGAACTGGACACAGTACTCCAGGTGCAGCCTCACCAGTGCTGAGCAGAGGGGAAGGATCACCTCCCTTGACCTGCTGGTGATACTTTGCCTAATGCAGCCAAGAATACCATTGGCTTAGCAGCAAGGGCACATTGCTGACTCATGTTCAACTTGGTGTCCACCAGGACCCCCAGGTCCTTCTCTGCACAGCTGCTTTCCAGCTGGGTGCCCCCCAGCATGTGCTGGTGCCTGGGGTTGTTCCTCCCCATGTGCAGGACCCTGCACTTCTCCTTGTGGAACTTCCTGAGATTCTTGTCAGTTTACCTCTCCAGTCTGTCAAGATCCCTCTGGATGACTGCATGTCCCTCTGGTGAGTCAGCCACTCCTCACAGTTTCATGCTATCCACAACACACATTTGACCTCCAAGTCAAGTCTATCTGGGCTGTGGTACCTAACCCCCTACAGAGTTTTGATACTGCTTTGAATGAAAGACACTCAAAAGCAGATACTGAAAGTGTTCCAAGCATATCACTTCTGATGCCATCAATTAGTGAGTTTTCAGTAAGCAACCATGGTTTTGGTCCGCACATATTTTATAACTCTGAAAGTTCTTTACCTCACTGACAGAAACTACCCAAAGTCCTCTAAACAAGTCAATCTCATATTTTAATGCCCACTGAAACATACATAAATCTCAAACAAACCTGAAATTGCACTGCTGCAAATCTACAAGTTCTGGCAAGTTACCATGCAGCTATACTTTGAACCAGTTACCACAGACCTGACTGATCCTTCTATAATGACAAGTTTTACACAATTTACAAATGACTGCTTTAGGCTCAGTAGAAGGAACATTAAAAATTAAGGGTGATGAGCTTTTTCCTAGCTTACAGTTTGGACAACTAATTTTTTCTCAGTTGTAACAACAGGAGTAAATGGGTAACAACATAGGCTTTTTGCAGATGCCCTGCTTAGGCTGCTTTTCTCACCTGTTTTTTTTACAGAACAGGAATAACCCATATACTTCCCCACTCAGAGGTGAGCACTAAGTTGTCTGTGAGGATCACCAGTAACTTACTTCCTGCTGGCAACAATCTGCTCTAACTCTTCCCAGCTTCCTGCTGACAATTGTTACTTCACTGTCTGGTTTTTGGCTTTTCACAAAACCTCTTTTTCCCAGTCCTCAGGATTTTCTGCTTCCCAGGTGGTTTATTGCACAGTTCCCTCCTTTCCATGTAATCCACGAGGCTTCCCAATGCAGCACTGACTTCATGACCAATTCAGCGAATGACAAATTCTCTGGCCTTCCCAGATAAACTGGGAAATGATTCTTCTTCCACTCATTCTGCAGCAGGTAAAACAGAATGTCTATAGTATAAAATTAATTATTATGCACTTCTTTGGTCCTCAACAGCTCCTTGTCCACAGCTGACCCAGTGAAGTAACCTATTCCCTGCATGCTGCTTCAAGATCATCAGCTCTTTTTCCATGGGAAGTTCTGGATCTCAACATCCCAACAGCTACCCTCTTCCCAGAAAAACTCTGTGTGTATTAAATCTGTGCCACCGGCCACTTCATACAACTCACTGATGAGAAAGATGGGAATGCTAGACACAGACTATCTGGCACATGGGAAGTCTGAGAAGTGATCATGACAGGTGATCATGAAATGGACAACAGAGGCCAAAACCAACACAGAGTTTTGTGGTATAAGAAAGGAGGAAAAAAAAAAAAAAAGATAAAGAAGCAAAGGAAGGGACAAGCCTTAGTCCTGGCATGGGGAAACAAGGAGGCAAGGAAACAAGGAGGGGAAACCTACACAAAGGCAAAACATGAAGGCATGCAGAACATGTGGCTAAGGACACACTAGAGACGCTGTCTTGGAGAAAGAAGGAACAGTCTCACACATACAGTTCCAGTGCTGGAAAAGAGAAAATGGGAATCCGCAATTTGGGAGAAGGAGAACAGGGGACACAACATGCTTTGGGCATGAAAGAGCAAGTGGAATGACTCACAGGGACTCCTGGAACAGCATGAAACAAAACATGGAGGTGAAAAATAAAGAGCCACGGTGGATGTAGTAGACTAGCATTACAGGCTTCCTAAATTTTCTTTTACATAGGAGCTGTCTTTGCTCTGAGATATTTCTGACATAGATGAGGTAATAGCTTCAAAGTAAATCAATGACTCCTTCCTAAAAACTGGCATGAATGAGATCAGTTACATCTGTCATAAATAAATTACTAATTTTTTAAACCATAGATAAATATTAAAGTCAATAAACAATTACATGGAAGAAAGTGATTGGCTTGGTAGACCTTTACTGACACAAGTCAGAATACTGTGCAGGCCACACTGAACTTTATTACTGTAGATAATTAATGTTTATTACATTAACACTAGAGGGCTCTAGGCTCACAGTTTGCAAAGCCTAAATGAAAAGGTGTTCTTTCAACAGGATTTCTTTCAAAGCAGTAAGTAAGTCATAAGTAAGCCATATAACTATTGCTTTGGTTTCCAATCATCAAGATACCCTTTGCTCTTAATTAACTCTTGAATCTACAGGCATCCATTCTAAACAATGTACCAAGGCTTCTTTATATGTCACTTAATTTTTTTTACTTAGCTTATCATCTTTGAAACACAGATCACAGCAGAGAAACCATTCACTTTGGACAGAATTTACTCCATCTGTACAAAAAACATTCAAAGGTTTTAGGTCTAAGTTCAATATTGGCTGTCAGAGGTCCTTCCCTGGGTATTCATACTTTCTCCCCATTCGGGACTTTTGTTACATGGCCTAACCATTGCATGACCAGCTTATTTTCCCCCCCTTTTCTACACACCATTTTAGAACTCAGCAGTGTAAATAACTAATCACTAAGAATCATTTTTGAACTACACTTTATAACAATGAGTAAAATATGAAATTATGAGTCTATTCAGATTTACCACCTAGGAGTGAACCGCTTCAAGTAATTTATTTGACTGTAAAAATACATGACAGACAGTTTTTAAGCCATATCACATTCTGGAAACAGCTATGGAAAGACTTAAGACTATTTATTGCACGACCCAATAGTAGGGTTGATAAAAAAACTTGAGAATGGAAACCACACTTGATAATTGCAAAGCCCAACCCTGCGCAGGGAGCATTCTGCCTCTTCAATAGATTTTGTTCTACCATTGCAAAAAAAGAGCAGCTCTGTTGCAACCAGCAAAATTAAAACAGAGTTATTCAGATATCATAGAAAAGGAGCATAGTTATATTTGAACACTATTAATGTAATAATAATACAACTATAAATGCACAGAAAGTACATTTTTGCAAATGCTGCAGTGCTTATAACCATCACATTTTCTTTTGCTCCTTGCTGTCTGTTTCAAAAATTATCTTCCTTTTTTTCCTCTTGACTTTCAGATTTCTTTTGGAAATCATTATAATTCTTATTTACAACCACAATTGGATTATGAGGAACCAGAAAATGCTTGCACTGTTATAATAATTGTTGTTACTAACCCAATCAGTAGTGAGGTTCCCCAGGTCTACATTTTGGGGCCAGTTCTCTTCAATGTTTTATAAATGATCTGGACGTGGGACTCAAATGTATACTTAGTAAGTTCACATATGATACTAAGTTAGGGGGAGCTGTTGACTCCTTCTAAGGGTAGAGAGGCCTTGCAGTGAGATCTTGACAGACTGGAGGACCGGGCAATCACCAACTGTATGAAGTTTAACAAAAGCAAGTGCCAGATTCTGCACCTGGGACAGGGCAATTCTGGCTGTACATACAGACTGGGGGACAGAGGCTGGAGAGCAGCCCCACAGAAAGGGATCTGGGGGTTCTGGTCGAAAACAAGTTAAAGATGAGTCAGCAGTGTGCCCTGGCAGCCAACAATACCAAGCATACCCTGGGGTGCATCAGGCACAGCACTGCCAGCCAGTCGAGGGAAGGGATTGTCCCACTCTGCTCTGCACTGGTGTGGCCCTCACCTCAAGCACTTTGCACAGTTTTGTGCACCACAGTATAAGGACATAAAACTATTAGAGAGCGTCCAAAGGAGGGCAGAGAAGATGGTGACAGGTCTAGAGGGGAAGGCATACGAGGAGCAGCTGAGGCTACTTGGTTTGTTCAGCCTAGAGAAGAGGAGACTGAGGGGAGGCCTCATGGTGGCCTACAGCTTCCTCACGAGGGGAGCAGAGGGGCAGGCGCTGATCTCTTCTCTCTGGTGAGCAGTGATAGGACCGGCATGAAGCTGCATCAGGGCAGGTTCAGGCTGGATGTTAGGAAAAGGTTCTTCACCAACAGGGTGGTCAGGCACTGGTACAGGCCTACAAAGTGCTCACGGCACCAAGCCTGCTGGAGTTCAAGAAGCAGTTGGACAATGCTCTCAGACATATGGTTTGATTTTTAGGTAGGCCTGTGTGGAGCCAGGAGTTGGACTTGATGATCCTTGTTGGTCCCTTCCAACTTGGGATATTCTATGATTCAATGAGTTATTCACATAGTTACAATCTTTAAAAAAGACAGAAACATACTCTATCTGGTAACTCTTCTGCTGTTACAGCCATACGCGCAAATAACATCCTACTTTTGCCTTCCTCTTTGCTTTAAAGAAAGCAAAGGCAGTCCTGTCAGTCAAAAATGGAGCCACTAAACAAAGATGTGTTTAACATAAGTAATTACAGACATCTCATGCACTGACTCTCACAAAATGCTCTGAACAACTGAATGAGTCTAGCAGCCTATCCTGAAAATAAATCATTACTTCCGTACTTGCATTAGTTTAACTGCAAGGATATCCCCAAAGCTATTACTGGTTTTCACTGACTTCAAGAAAATAAGTGCCAGTAGTATTTGAGAAGAGCCTGATTCCAAATCGTATTTGGAACCTGGCCTAAGCTCTGAAGAATATCAGATGTGAACTCTACAGCGGATCGCTGCCTCAGCAATAAGCTAGTCAAAACCTCTCATTCCACTTTAGCTGACCTTTAGGGGGGGTTGGGGCCAAAGCTGAGCTTTATCACATTGCTCCATGTCACATCTACTGAGTCACATGACTGCCAGTGCCAACACAGGCACAATATAAGAATTGGCAGACAAAATATGACAGTAGGTGGTATAGAATCTGCGGAAAAGGTGTAATAAACACCATCATGGAATGACCTCCTGCCATAGCAGAAATAACTTTCTTATTTGCATTAGTTAGTGGTTGCCCTGTTTTCTGGAGAATGAGATTATTCTACCTAATGCAATTTTATCACTTGCCCTGCTATTAATGTTTTTGTGATTTATGACTTATTCTAATGGAAATCCAGGTCCATTGTTCACATATCTGTTATTTTATAGGAAATGAGCATTATAATTGCACAGAATTCGTGTTGACTGAAGATAACACAAAATACTGAATCACATACCTCGTGGCAAGTTACAGTTGCATAGCATTCATAATAGAGAAGTTGTCACAGTACACTTGATTTAACCAAGACATGTAAGAAGCCTTTACCTTTAGCAAGGAAGCTATGGGTTCAATATAATCCATCCCTCAATAATCCTAGACAGGATATTAATGACTAATATTTCAACAGTCTTTCAATCTCAGCTGAGATTGCATCAGAAGCAATTTTTCAACATGAACCATTGTCAGTTTTCTAATATACTCCAGTTCTTTATAAAAGAAAAAAAAAGTTTTAGTCACTGTAAATGTATACTACGTCATTATAGATTCTATATTTATTTTTATACATATTTGTGTGTGTAAAGACCAGCAAAAAGATATAGAGGACAAACTCATCAACTATCCTACCTCCCATTTATCTTTTATCTTCAGTCTGAAATGGTTAGCTGTGTTGGAGGCACCAGAGGCTTCATACACACAGCCTGTTAATTCAGAGCAATTGATAACCAGAAGTAAGAGAGAAGCCTTCAATATTGTTTCAACCTAGCAAGCTAGAGATCCCGGAGAAAAGGCATCTCTGAGCAAGTTTCACAGCAGAATACAAACATTTAGCAGAGACTTCACAAAATCTGGCTTTTTAGAATCATAGAATTATAGAACAAAGAATAACCTCTTCCCATATTAGTTTACCATTCATTTATTAGATCTGCTCTTAAACTATTTTCTGAAGAATTTATCTATGTCACCATCTTTGTGAAAGGAACGGTGGGCTTGAGGGAAAAGGAGGAGTGCCACCAAAAAGCATATGCTATTCAGTCAGCCATCAGATAGCGCAGGTTCACGAGCCTTTCCACAAGGGGAAGAAGTGACCCATAAAAGGAAGGTCTTCCACAGTAGTGGGAGACCAAGGCCTCAGTCATGTCCTTGTAAAATCAGCACAGTCACTGTTGAATCACACCCTGGAAAAGAGAGGAAACTTCTATTCTGTGGTTCACTTGGAGATCCACTAAAAAATGCCAGGTAGCAGGGGGAACATAATAAAACAATGCACCTGGGAGTACTTGATCTGAAGATTGCCTTTTTATGTTAAATGTACAGACTTATTTGTGCAAAATGTGGGCCAAATCTTTCTTTATAATAAAATTCCTATAACTTTTACTGAGATAAAACTGCACTATGAAACTGATTTAAATCATCAGTCAGGGAGACTAGTCAGGGAGACCTAGCACAAGAAAGACTTCAGCTGATTAAAAGGCTATATGAGCTACTCTACTCTGTCCCTTTTTAGCTCTCCAGGCTCAGAGTACACTGCAGAGATAGGGTGAAGAATAGCTGAGTCTGCTGAACTCCTGCGAACCTCACAAAGCTCAAAAGCTGTTCTGCATCAGTATCGAAGCAGCCATTTTTGCACTACTGAAACAGAAATTCTCACAAATCAGCAACGATAAACCAGAAGGCCATCAAAGCTAGCCTGCGTCCCAAGAGACACAGAAAAACTTGTCAGCATTGCACTACAGTGGATATGATATTAGCAGGATGTCAATTTACCTCTCAGTAAAATACAAATATGTACTACGACTAATCTCTGAGACTTTCAGGAAACTGCAGAGAGACTTTTTTACAGTTCAGGAGCAGGGGAAGAGAGTGGGGATGAAGCAACAGCAGAGACACAGCATTAGGGACTGACTGCAGCCCCCATTCCCCGTTCCCCTGCGCTGCTCAGGGAGAGGAGGTAGAAGAGGGTGGCTGGGGTAAGGTGTTTTTAATTTGCTTTTAGTTCTCATTGGTCTAGTCTGTTATCAATAGGCAATAAATTACATTAATCTCCCTTATGCTGAGTCTGTTTTGACTGTGACAGCAACTGGTGAGTGGTCTCCCTGTCCTTATCTCAACCCATAAGCTTTTTTTCATCATATTTTCTCCCCTTGTCCTTTGGAGTAGGGGGAGTGAGAGAACAGCACGGTGGTGCGTAGCTGCCCATTAGTTGTTAAACCACCACATGCAGATGGAGACTTCTACCTTGGCTCACTCATTCTGGTATAATCACACTGGCATTATTCCACAAATCTGCTAACACAGATGAAAGGAGAATCAGGCCCTTGTATGCTGGGAATCAAACCAGATAGAACATGAGGATTATTATCTTTTTTGTGTTTACAATAGCAACAATAAAGAAGTGACCATCTTTTTAAAGGCAGGCTTATATTTTCAAGCAGCTAATTCACCTTAAGCAATGTCAGATTAATCTGATCTGGTGACCTTGGCAAGCAAAGCATTCAGAAACTGCACATAACAAACCTGTCTGGTAGCAAATTGCTTCAATCTGGGGACTGTGTTTTTTAAGAGTTTACATCAAAGATAGAATTAATGTAATGCACTAAAAATAATTTCTTACAAATAATTTAGTCCCAAATTCCATTAAATAACAAAGAATCAATCCCTGCACAGCTCTTTGAAAACCATTTTTATAGGGGCTAAGAAGAAACAGAAGAGGATGAAACAAACTCATTTGAATATGCCACATGTTCGTCCATGGGACGAGAAATTTGGGAGGGAGGAGAGAGAACAACCATCCACTGCCTTCAGAGAGCTTTTTGTGCTCAAAACATGACCACAGCTGTCACAAACAGTTGCAGATAATGCTGCAAATAAGTGGCGGCACAGGAGCCGCGAGGAGCCCGGTCGAAGGAGGTTGTGTCATTCCTGGGGCCTAACCCAAAACTCACCGAGCTCCAGGAGTGCCCTCATGCAGCAGCGACAAGGGAAATACCGAGAAATGCAGCAGAGACAGGAGCCCGTTCCCCAGGCAGCCGTTGGGTACGCCATCTTGAACCCACAGGGCCGCCACGGGCCAGCAGGTGCCAGCAGAGGGGACGGCCTCGCTCCCCTGTAGCTGGGAGCAGAGTGGCTGAGGTGACTGGCCTGAGGCATGCCGTGCTTCTTCCTGGCACAAGTCAAGGCTGGGTGAGACCCCAGGGATGATGTCTGCCTGAAAGCAAGCTGTCACCATGCCTCCTGTGGACAGCACAGGGGCTGCCATGCATACTTTGCCTCAGTGCACAGCCCTGGGACAGAGGGATGACAGGCACCACTGCAGCAGGTCCTTGTGTTACACATGCAGGGTGCCTTCAGCTCCAGGGGCGGCGATTCACCATTGTGCCCCCTTCTTCAGGAGAAAGGCAGCAAGGTATGTACCAACTGAGGTACTCCAACCTCGTTGGGAAACTTCTTCTGAGAGGACTTGTGTAGTGTGTCTGCTGTATTTCTGCTCCTGGGACAGCAACCAAAACTGTGCTTGAAGGGGGAAGGGGCCTGGGTCTTTTTTTTCCCCTTTCTTTTCTTTGTTCCTTCTTTTTTTCCTCTTTTTTTTTTTTTTTTCTGACAGGAATTCAGGGTGAAACCCATCCCCTCATGCAAGTAGGAACCACAAACAAAATCACAGGCTTTCAAACAAAATCACACGATTTCAAACAAAATCGCAGGCTTTCCACCCCAGAATGCCTTAGCACAAGCTAATTCACGGCAGCAAGGTAACCTGCTACCTCAGACCTGTAGGAGAGGTTAAAAGCACTGGTGGCAAACTGCCCCCCAACACCCCCTGGAGAAAGTTGCATTGGTATTGCATTTTACAGACACCTGTGTACCTTCGCAGATGCCCCACTGCCTCTGCCTAGTGCCCATTTCTGCTCTATTGACAGGGCCTTCAGGCAAGGCAGAGGGTTCTGTCAGTTAGACAACAGACAGATTCAGGACAGTATAAGGAAGGGTTGCAGTTGTAAATGTTCCTCTCCATAAGGTGTGCCAAACTGTTCTGGCACTGCTGAGAATCTCATGTCTCATACAAATGAACTCAGGCCTCCTGACTGCAAAAGTGATGGCTGTCAAGATCAACAGGTAGCTTTCAAGGAAACAGCAGAACATATGCAAGTGCAGCCCTTTTGCCATCTTATTAAAATAGCAATTCTATCCTTTCTTATATTTCTTGAGGCTACGATTTTCTTATTATTTATTCTTTGTTTTATTCTTAATATGCATTGTATCATGGAGCTTAATGCATATTTGTACAGATGATTATATATTGCATTTCTTGTGTTACGTGACATGGCTACTGACTTTCATTCTGTTTACTGACATGTCTGTTTTCTTAAAGTTTCTAAATAGATATTTTAAGCATAATTTTTAAATCTATATTTTAAATGAAACCCGTAAGCTTTCACTTTTCTGAAGAAGCTGAAACCATATTTTTAGTCTCTGGTAAATATAGCTGTTTGTTTTCAGACCCACATATGAAGTTTCACAGCTGTGTGTTTGATTTATTCACCTATCAGTAGTTACATAGACCATTGGTCTATCTTGACAAAGTTAAACTTTTGTACAATACAATAGCAAATGGCTATTTGCTTGAGGCTACAGATTATTTTGCTCCTTTCTCCCAAATATTTGTGTATAATCTAAGATGCAACTCAGATATTTCAGATGCGTTAGGCAATCTTCATTGATATACATACATATATATGTAAACTCTCACATTAAGAATACTTTCTCTGGTTGGTGCACAAGATGCCAAAGGGGAAAGGATCTACAAGAAAGTGCAGATTTGTTTTCTCCTTAAGTCTGCTATTTCAACCATTTTTTGTCCTCTTACTTTCAGTAATCAATCTGGAGCTACTTTTTACCATTACTTCTCTGAAATCTATACAGCCTTCTCTCTCTCAAATGAAGGTCGTAGGTAGCATAAGATTCGTCAGTGGAAATAATATGCTTAATTGGTTCAGATGGTATAAATTAGAGAAACCAGGCAAACTTTTTGGCACACAAACCCTTCAGTCTGCTTCAAAAAAAAGGTGACTAATTATTTCGCCATCGGAGAGTTATTAGATATGTCTGCCTAAGGAAGTGGATGAAACCCAGCCAAATCCTACTCTTCTAACCAGTTCAGCTGAAGCCAGGAGGACTGGATTTGTGCAGTTGGGACAGAATTTGGCCCACAGTCAGCTTCATAAAAATACTTGCATCATTGACACTTGAAGAAAAGTCTTGCAATATTTTAGTGATGTGTTTAAATGCTTGCTTCCTCCATGTACCTCTATGCCACTATAGACCCTCTTAAGCAAGTGGTACTGCTATTGTGGTATAGATATGTTGATAGATGTAAAAAGGGACTTGTAGGACTCACTCCCGCTAGCTGTACTGGTGCATGGGTATTTTTTTATTTACATGTCTCTACATTTCATGTAACCATGTAGACAAACTGTAAACAAACAGTCAGCATTTTATCTGTAAACACTTCCTAGCAATGCTTGTGCCTTTTGAGGGATTGTTCCCAGCAGAAAGAATTGGTCCCTCTGGTATTAACACTGGGGTGGTTGGGACAGTGGTAGTTGCTTATTTCACTGAATCTGGTTTGATGGTAGGTTTCTTCGGGATCCTCCATGCCTACCCATGCTTGTGACATCATTAGCTGCTGGTAGCAGACGTAGTTCTCCTTCTAACTGGAAAAACTGCTTTGCAACTGAGTTTTGCAAAGGTTGAGAGTAGTTGTCATTTTAGCCCTGCTAATAAATCTCTTATTCATTTTGACAAAGGCTTAGATGTTTATCAAGTGTCACACAAACTGAATCTATACAGAGCAAACAGTTACACAGAGACTGCCATTGTGGATGAGTTGTGTTACCTTCAGCCTTGCGCCTAAAAATGTTCTTGAGGTGTGGTCTTGGCTCAACCCCAAAACAACGCACATGCTGACAGATCAGAGCCTTGTAAAATAATTGCTAGTAGCTAAAGTAAATCCTTGTCAAAAATGTACTCACTAATGAAGAGATCAGAATATAAGCAATCAAGACATTCAGTTTGGTAGTCATTTGAAGGGTACAGGAATACAGTACAAGGATTGGAAGATTTGGTTGAAATATTTCTGTAAAAGTCATGCAACATCTTAAGCAATATTCCTTGCTACTCATTCCTTAGGAATTCCTAAGGAATGGGAAAAGCAAGGAAAGGGTAAGCCTACTCTTTTCTCTCTCCATCTTCTCTTCTCCCCCCCCAGGGTGTTGCTTTTATCTAATTTTCTGATTCTATTCCATTAAGTACTTTCCATTTTGGGGCTGTGGGGTATTGGTTCTTAGGTGCCAACTCAGTGAACTTCTTGAGAGTTTGTTAAACTCGAAGCTCATGAATAGCTCTGTTAAAACAACTGGGTTTAGTTGTGTCTGTAATGTCAGATTACACCTAATACCCAATTGCTTTCCACATACTGATTCAGAAAGGTAGTGTGAGAACATATACATTTCAGAATAAACTAAAAGCTTGCTTTGGCATTAGTGTTAGCCTAACAGCTAAGAATCCTACTCACACGGACCAGGATTTTCCTGTGCTAGGCACTATAATAAACTATGCTCTGAATCAGTTCTTTGAAACACTCCCATACATGCTTTGCCAAACTAGATTAGAGTTTCATTTTGCTTACATCTCTCTGCATTGTCCTATTATTATTTATCTAGATATTTATTAAGCCATGGTGGTGCTTGTAGTAGAAAGGCATACGATTACGCTCTGCTGTGCTGTACAAACACAAAATATGAGAATTCTTAGAGATAAAAGGTAATATAAAGACACGGAAGAGAGGAGAGAAAGAACAGTAATAGGCATCTAAGGTTACATATGCTGTTTATGAAGCTTAAAGGAAACAGACAAATACCTGAAACTGAGAATTTGCTAGTTATTTCTGTAGTAGTGTGGCCCCTGCTCTGCTAGTTTTAGGACACTAGTCACAAGCCAGGAAGAGATCAAAGCTGGCTAGGGACAGAAACTTTTCTTAAACTCCAGAAAGCAATGTCATTTAAAGGAGACTCTGAGATACAAGGATGTCCGCGCACCACCTCCAAGGCAAATAAAATTCAATAGCATGACGTCCTTTCCATGGCTTGCCCAGAACAGCACAGCAGGGAATTATTTATACCAAGATGTTTAACTCTTTCAGTCACAAAGACCAGCCAGTATCTTTAGTTGTGTTTAATTTGAGGTACAAATAGCTATATTATCCCATTCATTTTTTCACTTGCTACCTCACACTCATTCTCATCTTTCTGATTTACCTGTAGGTACCCATATCTCTCTAGCACCTCTCTGCATTCTGTCTCTTCACTTATTCTTCCTAGGTATGCTCCCTTTATGACCCCCTGGTCCCACTTTCTTCCTCTCCCCTTTGTTTCAGTCAGTGCTTCACTTTTCAACTCCCATTGGCTTCTGTAAGAGGAAGCTGTCACTCTCATAGCCCGGTGCTGATGGCGGAAGCAACAGCAAATGGCAAAAAGAAAAGGGACAGTGGAGAGGACACTCATCTGCTGGCAACAGCTAATCTACCACAAAATGTCATGAAGAGAATTAAATTGGTCAGTCTTCAAGGTTTTAACTCCAATTTTGTTTGCTTCTTTTCCATATTGATTGCAACCATGATCTATATCCCCTTTTGACTTAAAGGTAATAATAAAACAAACAAAAAATAACAACAAAAGAAAAAGCCATAGAGATATTCAACCCGAAGGTAGGATCCCCAGGCCTACATGGTTGTGGAGTATAGGGGGTGTTCACGGGAATTATCACTTCGTGCTTCCTTTTCTTTCCTTGTTTGCAGTTCTTTCCTTGACATTCAGTGTTGACCACTGCCACAGATAGGGTATGGGTTTGGATGAATATTTCCCCTTATCTGCTGTGGTTTTTCTTACGGTAAATGAAGAGGGTGAAAGTAGGTCTCATGTTGGGTAAAACCACCAACCACTTACCTACTGTCCTTACATTAGTTCTGTGGAAAAGAAAAAAAAAAAAAAACCACAATGTATTAGCAAAGCAAACAGGTATTTATCAGAAAGGTTTGATTCTGCTTCCTAGTATCTAGCTTACTTTCCTGCTGAATTACAGAAAGGTTAAGAGTTTGATTTGACATTCAGTAAATGCTTTACCACACAATGGAAATATCAGGATCTCTTTGAACTAAAAAAATAGCACCTTAGGATGGCATCAGAAGTTGCATGAACAACTTGAATTCTGATAAATTCTAATGAAGCAGTGTTTTGCTTTGCAAATGTGGTTGTCAAGATATCCTTTTTAAGCAGAGGTAAGATCCTCCCAAATTCCCATATCCTGCAACACCTTGACATGTAAATGATACATCAAACAATTTGTTCTCTTGCCTCATTCTGAACAGCTGGACCATTCTGACTGAAATATTTTCATCTTCCCCTTCTGAAAATATTTGATGCAAGTAGATCAAAAGTCTGTAAAACATCAGCTGAACAACTAAAAGGTTGACAAAGTCATAGCAATTGGTACGAGGGTCTTAGCATGGAAAATGTTGTTTTAATCACATCTGGCAGTGCTATAAGGTAAAGCTATCATAAGAAAGATTCAGGAACAAATCAAAACTAGTCAGTCATGTTCTAGCAAATGGATAACTAATGGTTCAAGAGTTCATATCAGTAGATATGCAGTCATTCAGGTTCCAGGAGTCTACATTATACAGTGCCTTGGGATAGGAAGCGTTTTGCCCACTTAGTAAGCCAGTCTGTGAAAGAATACAATCATTAGTAAAGTATACATTATTAAAGGGTTAATAAAATTTTTATGAGCTTCCATAGAAGTCTCTTCAGTGATTTCAGTGGGAGGTGAATAATGTTCTGCATAGATCAAATTCTTACCAGACTATGAAGAATAGAGGATCTCTAAGGTCAATCACTGTAAATGCACGTTCTTACATTCTAGCAAATTAACATACTTTTTAAAAAATAATAATTTTCATAGATCTTTGTCATTACTTTCATTATCTGGATCTCTGGACCACAGAAAAAATATCTGAACACAGTTCTTTTCCCAAAGTATTCTTCACTAAATCAATGTAGAAAATGTTCCTGCCTCAGCCTAAAGGAACAATTTTCCTTTATTAACATTCAAGGGCCATTGAATGAAAAAAGGTTTGAGGGAAATGATTTTTAAAATAAGTTTTTGTTTAAAACTGACTAAATTACATCTCTAAATGCACTTACATTCCTTTCTCTTTATGAGCAAATATTAGCTAAAATAGTGACTGATTAGCAGATACGCCCAAAAGAACAACCATGAGAGTTTCCTGACACTCCATTCTATTCTTCTTGGTTTCAAAATATAACATACCAAATGTTTTGTTCCATTCAGAACTTTTATATGGTTTTGATCCACAGATGTCCTAGCAAATAATTCCAGAGCCAGATGCCTTCTTGTGTGCAGCTAATGTCTCTGACGTACAGAATGAGCTCATTCAGTTCTTTTGTGAGTGGTCAAACTGGAAACTCTTTCCCAAAGCCCTGCTTATACTTGTCTTGATATAAACAGGATGTTGCTTCTGTTAGGAGCAAAATAGCACAAAATGGAAAAACCTACTGGATTGTCCAGTGTGTATATACAGCATGCTCTGTGGTTGAGACCACCATAGTCTTCACAATTAAGGTGTATCTAATGTTAACTCAACAATACGTTTTATTACATACAAGAGTCCCAAAAGATTCCCTCACAGTTGGCATGATTATGTTCAAACTGAATACAAGGGTAAAACTCCTTATTGACTTGAACAGGAACAAAAAAGAATTCAGTTTATCTCAAATGTCTAAAACACACCAAAAAGTTCTTGAGTTGGCCAAGTCTGTGGGTTAAAACATTAAATACTACTTTGAAATTATCATTTGAAATGTCATGGAACCACTGTACCAAACTCAGGCCTGCTGCGATACTGAGCTTTGAACCACAAAAGATGGACATGAGGCATTGTATATGCCTCCATGTGTGGAAGGACATGGCACAGCAGACATTTGGCTTCAGCTGAGCATTGCTCGATACAAAGAGGTGAAACACTGCTTCTACGAGTGGAACAGAGAGGGCTAGTTCCATTGCCCAAATTAGAACAGTCTGGAAGATACTTTAATTTGCTCCTAGTGCCAAGATGTAACAAAGTCACTGCAGGTGGAAGAGGCCATTCCTACACACTCCATACCAAAATCTGGGAAGAAAGGATTAGTACTTTTAACTAGCAATTATCTTTTTTTTTTTTTTTTTTTTTTTTTTTTAATTCCATTAGCAACCAGTATCATATTCCTGTCACACTAGTATGTAAATGTAGAATTTGTTAGTTCCTTCTTGAGGTATTTATAATCAAATTACATTAGCCAGGCTGAAGATAAATGGGATATCAGACACACAGAGGAATCTTACTGAGTGGCATTCTGCAAGGAAATCATAAAGGTGAAAAGAAATCCAAGGACTCTTGGCTCTCAGCAGACTGCCACAGACACTTCTGTAGGAAACCACAGACCCTGTACATTCCTGCAATGATCGCACCAATCCTTCAGTTCTGAATTAGAGCTAATATATGTGATGCTATTTAATAAAATATTTTAAATATTTACTCATGACTTCTATGCTATCAAAAGGATAGAGTTAACAGGTTTTGAGTAGTTCCTCAAGCTACAGTAAGCTGCAGCTGGAACTGTTGTGATCAGATCTGGAATACATGTCTTTATAGGACACAACCGTATTTCTGCTTTTCCAATTCCTTTCCCAACATTTTCTCTTCTCTTATACCCATATTATACCCCCCTCCACTTCCTCCTTTCAAAAGGGCAACACATGCTTCTGCAGCCAGAAACAGTGATTGAGGAGAGGCTGCTTCAAGGGGTACATGGCAAGCATACATCCAAGGATCTTTTTTCCACGAAGGATCAGAAAGCATGAGATGCTTTTATGTGGAGGGGTTTCTGAAGCAATAGGCAGGATGAGTACTGGAGTACAAGACATGGTGTTGCAAGTAGTACAGGTTGAGTTGGAAAGGAAATTGGAAGTTGATTTGGTAGGACAGGTGGGTGAATACAAACAACTTGGAGCTGCTGAGGAGATTGTATGCTGTCTGCGAGTAACAGTAGACTAGAAGAGTTAGGCATAGGAGCAAGAGCTGCTGTAAAGTATGCAGCTGAGGTTCACGGAAAAAATGGTGGATGAAAGATCAGACATGAGCTGGCAGTGTGCACTTGCAGCCCTGAAGGCCAACTATATCCTGGGCTGCATCAAAAGAATCATGTCCAGCAGGTCAAGGAAGGTGATTTTCCCCCTCTACTCCGCTCTCTTGAGACCCTACTTGGAGTACTGCATTCAGCTCTGGGCCCCCAGCACAAGAAAGACATAGACCTGTAGGAGCGGGTTCAGAGGAGGGCCATAAGGATGATCAGAGGGCTGGAGCACCTCTCCGATGAAGACAGGCTGAGGGACTTGGGGTTGTTCAGCCTGGAGAAGAGAAAGCTCTGGGGAGACCTTGTTGCAGCCTTCCAATACTTAAAGGGGGCCTTCAGGAAAGATGGAGAGAGACTTTTTACAAGAGCATGTAGTGACAGGACAAGGAGCAATGGTTTTAAACTGAAAGAGGGTACGTTTAGATGAGATATAAGGAAGAAATTCTTTACTCAGAGCGTGGTGAGCCACTGGAACAGGTTGCCCAGAGAAGCGGTGGATGCCCCATCCCTGGAAAGTGTTTAAGGCCAGGTTGGATGGGGCTTTCAGCAACCTGGTCTAGCAGAAGGCGTCCCTGCCTATGGCAGGGGGGTTGGAACTATGTGATCTTTAAGGTCCCTTCCAACCCAAACCATTCAATGATTCTGTAGAAATGCATTAGCAAATTAAAAATAGAGTGGTGGAGAAAATCCACAGCACAGTGTAGCCATTCACAACATTGTCTGCTGTTTCCTGACAGAGAACAAGCAAGCTCAGCAATGAGACAGCAGTGAGACTTTTTCCCCGTGATTGATTTCCACGTTAAAGTCTACCCTTTCTCCATGAGGTCCAAGCAGTTCATACCTTAAATAACAAATCTGAAGACATCCTGTGTGCAGTGACATGAGTTTCATAAAGAACCTGTGATGGACAGATATTTGGATACTGACCTTCAGGATCTCAGACCAGCTCTTCAGCATCTTGTTTTCACTAAGCCACTTTAGTACCACACTATCTGCATGTGATCTGATTCTCAAGCATATCTGTAAGCAGAGTACCTGAGTACCTTTGGCTATAACATACAAGAATGTAAATGAGATCAGAATCTTGATCATTATGTTCAGAAAGCTGCAAGAGTAGGCACTGTTGTTCTTTGCAATGTTTATACAGATCAGTCAGCACCATTATTGAATGTGGTCCTAAAACACAGTCAAGTTTGGATGAGATGTAATTGTTAAAGATATGGTGACTCCTTTCTTCTTTACTGATGTGTGCCACAAAGATGAGAAGAAATGAAGCCTGGTTCATTTCAAATTCTCTTTGGGAATTTGAAAATAAAGTGAAGAAACAAACTCTCTTACAGCACTTCTCAGCACTTCCAATATATTCGTTACGGTAAACTAGCAGAACAGCATGCATATACATGCATACACTGAAAGGTTATGATGTGCGAACAATAAATAGAATGGGTGACTTGCAGCCTCTCCCAGAGCAAAGCCTGATTGCATGAGATCCATCAACATTCTGCTTTGACTGGCCCTTAAATACCATGTGCAGAATGACGATTAATTTAAACCAAGTGTAAGTTACTTTCCATGTTCCTTCTGTTTGTAAGGAAAGATTTAAAATTAAAACTTTTGATGAAAGATCACTATAGATAGAAAAAGGAATTAAACTGGAACACCAATTCTTTGTCCCTGAGCAGATGGAAGTGCACTTAACAATCTTATGGTGATTTTTCAATATTAAAGAGATCTGAAACTGCAATAGGAATGTGTAAGGAAAAGAAAGAATGAAACAAAATTACTAGGTGGGGGGAAAGGCTTACAGGTGCTCCTGCAGCATCTAGATGTGCTATGAGAAGACAATGAAGGCTTGTATGAAATCATAGAAGCTCCCTCCAAAAATTTTCATGCCACAAATATGTCATGTAAGGTGTGTTTTTCAGTGTATGTACCCCAGAATTTGGAAAGATAATAGACCGCAAACCACAAAAAAATGAACGATCCTTATGATTGTCAAAACTTTAGAAAATAATTGAATTCATGATGAATAACCTTGCACAAAAGGACAATGAAATTTTTGAGCTACGTCATTCACTGACCTGGTTCACTGTGGGGGTCAGAATAGTGCCAAGGCTGGAGCAAGGGAGGGAGCGAACATGTGTAGCCAGTGCTGGGGAACAGGAGGTAGCAGCAGCTGTGCTTTAGGTGGGTTTGAACTTCTTGGGAACCCCACCTTAACTAATAGGCTAGAACAAGATGTCACAGAGGAGAGCAGCAGGAGAAAATGCCTTGTGGTCATCTGTAGTGACCATTAGCATCAGTCATCCCAAAACAGATGGACTCTGCTACACACTTGGTAGCCCACAACAAAACTATCTGTGTTGTGCTTTTATTTGCAAATCAGGCTCTTCCTGGAGTTAGTCTGTATAAGACTTTTCTCATCTAGCAGGTTTGTCTCTCTTCATGGGTGATAGAGAGGGAAAGAGGGAGCAGAAGAGCCATGAAGTGAAAACAAAACTGTTGCACTGGTGTTTGTCTGCTTAGGATGGATACCAGGTAACTTCCATCAATCTGAAGAATAGGGCAGACGAGGAGATAAGGGATAATAAGCTTGACTTTACAGAATCACAGAATCATTTAGGTTGGAAGAGACCTTCAAGTTCACCTAGTCCAACCTATGACCTAACACTAACAAGCCCTTCACTAAACCATGTCACTAAGCTCTACATCTAAACATCTTTTAAATACATCCAGGGATGGTGACTCAACCACTTCCCTGGGCAGCCTGTTCCAATGTCTAACAACCCTTTCAGTAAAGAAATTTTTCCTAATGTCCAACCTAAACCTCCCCTGGTGCAACTTTAGCCCATTCCCCCTTGTCCTATCATCGGACACGTGGGAGAAGAGACCAATCCCCACGTCACTACAGCCTCCTTTAAGGTACCTGTAGAGAGCAATAAGGTCGCCCCCGAGCCTCCTCTTCTCCAGGCTAAGCAACCCCAGCTCCCTCAGCCGTTCCTCGTAGGACTTGTTCTCCAGACCCCTCACCAGCTTATGCAGAACTTCTTATGCAGGAGTTCAGCCGAGCCTTTAAACTCAGTCAGCACTGCAGACAGGAGTCAAATTTATGACCTGGTCCCCACATACAGTCTTCAAATTGAACTCAGAATTACCTATCAATATTAGTATAAATTTAGTCTGTCAAGGGTTGAGCTATGTGCAGCACTAATGAGCACATCTGAACAGCTTTTTGTGGAGCAGATGCAGAAGTGACTCATCAAGCAGCACTGAGAAAGCCTCATGATAGAAGGAAAAATACACCAAAATGTATTCAACAGCAGATTCTGAAGAACACAAAGAGATGTAAATGAAAACCTGAGCGTGCTTTGAAAAAAAAGTCATGAAAATGAGGGACTACGTGCAATTGCTGGGGCAGGAGAAATAATTATGCTGAAACTTGTGAAGAAAAATGAAAGAAAGGTAAACTTTGGTCAACTCACCATCAATGATTCAAAAGGTCAGATTTGGCTCATGTAAGTTATTAGTATCCCACAGAATAAGCATTTTATGAAATGAAGAAAAGGTGCACAGACAAGGCATAAGCTCAATGACATACAGGACACCGAATGCCAAGCAGATAACAAACCATCAGTGATGATATTGTCCAGAAAGGCATCCTCGGTACTACTAATAGGAAAGCAAAACTGCAATCCAGCCAGACAAACCAAATGAGAGCTACAAACGGCACCACTCTGACACTGTGAGAACCAAGAGTATCACAAACAAATACCGAAGGAAAAAAATCTACCAGCTGAGTTTTCAGATAGTATGTACAATGGAAAAGTTATGCTTTCAGCTAAATTATGTGCATGAAGAACCTAGAGGCATTCAACCTGGTAAAAATGATTGACCACATACATACATACATTTTTCTGCCTTAAAAAAATAGTGCCCAACAATCAAAAATACTGAGATAAGAGAAGGTGCAGGAGCTTTCTGGCAGCAAAGCTATTAAAAACTTATCCAGATGTTTTTGAAGGATGGAGATTAGGCAATAAAATGATTCAGCCAGCACAGCTGAGTACTCACAGCATTAAAACCCAAGGAAACGAGAAGGGTATTGAGTTCACCTGGGACAAATACTGACCACACAGACGTCAAGCAACCCGTGTACTTAAGGAGAGCTATTACATTTGAAAACCACAAGGTGAATGAGCACATATTAATGCCGTCTGATATGCGCAGAAGCCATTGTTGCCAAGGTATTAGTCATGAGTTTAATTTCTTTTTCTTGCATCCTTCATTTCCCTTAGTTAAGGTGAGCAGAGTGATAGTTCAGCTCTTCCTTGCCTGTCAGCAGCGCGAGATACCAGTTACAGGCTTCTCTTTCAAATCTTTTAAAACACAAGCAAGAAAATGAGAAGACAGCGCAACTGTGCACTTAAGGTACCACTCTGTAATTGTGAAACTATGACTACTGTCACTGACAAATGAGGCAAGTTACTTGATTTCTTCTAACCTTCACCACTGCTCTCTCACAGGCTTTCTGTTTAGATGATCTAATCTCCACAGCCAGAGATTTTCTTCCACTTTTCGTAGTACCTTGTGTAATAATTTCTAAAGCTATTGTAACAAACTAAAAAATTATAATAACCATATACAATACACAGCTCATCTGCCATCCATTGTAAGAGTTTAACACTCTCTCCACACGTTTTTCACTGTGAAGCTGCATGCAGCTTTGTTTTTCATGGAGAAACCTCTGATATTTCTGAGGTGGTGTGACATGTTATACTAAGCAGGCAACAGCCTGCATTGTCTGTTCCAAGATCCGGGGAAATGAGCCCATGACCAGAGTGTGTCCATCATAGTCTTCCACAGTGGTAGTGCATATATTCAGCAGGGGGAAGTTAACAGTGTATTGGAAAAAGGGTGGAAAGTGAGCATGAATCCCTGGGTAGAGCTGGTAAGCAAAACCCTGATGAGTCACCTGTAGACTGATGGAAAGAAAAAAAGGCTGAGGAAAAAAATGAGAGAAAGGTGAGAAAACCGTGAGTGGGACAAGCCAAGGAGAGCAGCTACCTCTCTACAGAGCCAGGTGAGAAGGGTGTGCCGGATCCTCTGCTTAAGTTAATGCCAACTTGTTTTATGCTGATTGCAGGCTGTTTGTCATTATTTTACATTGCTTTCCACATCACAATAAACATTCTCATGTTCTGACCAACACAGCTGTTCACTCGTTTTCCCAGTTCATATGGTAAGCAAGGACTTCACAGATCTGGGGCACAATACAGTGTTACCCAGGTCCTAGCTGTCTCTGGTTGGTCGTGCTTGTGAGGTTGAAGAAGTTCTCAACACCTAGTGGAGTTGTAATTTGAACACAGAAGGAAAATGAATTTTTTTAAGGTTTCAGTAACAGCCTTAGTGCTACCACTTCCTAACTTCTAAATGCTTGCTGTTGCCACTCTTATAATTATATGGTCTATTTTCAGGTTGCAATGATAGTGTTTATAGTATATATGATATCCACATTTTATCTGGCATTTGAAATTTTTACATTAAATTAGTATAATCAATATCTCAATTTTTGTCCCCGCTTTTATACAAGAAACCAAGAAGTAAAGGTAAAATTTGAGAGATTATATATTGTCAGAATTATGAGTCAAAAAACACATTATTTTGGATTTCCTGTTACAAGAGATGCTATCATTGACCAATCCATTGCTCTAGTTTTTTCATACAAGATTAAAATAAAAGAGAAGAATATTTGTCAGCCAGATCCTTGGCTGTTGTAATTCATCTCCATTAACCTCCTATAAAATGAGCTAGTCTGTACCAACTTCACAGATCTGTCCTACGTTAATGTCCATGCTATTTGACACTGAGATGTCAGGGTAAGCTTCTGAGTTTTACACAGCATTAAAAACTGAGAAAAATAGACAAAAATGCAGGAAAGAAACAAAAATGCTTTTAAGACCTCCTTAAACATTTCCTCCTGCAAACAAAAGTGCTTTGTTTTGGTGCCAGGCAGTATGAAAACTGTGGTCCTTTAATGGATTCCTGGTGTGCATTAACAGTAAAGACAGCTGCTTAAGTTTCTGTTATTAAAATACTTCAAAACTTGCTTCTGGGCTTTCTTTCCCCTTATACAACTGGAGAGGTGATCTTGCTCCTCCCTACCTGCATAGTTAGGTTCTTTTCACCATACCATCTGGGAGACCCCAAAGTCCTCCAACTGCTTGTTCTTTAACCTACAGGAACCACTTGGAGCAACTGCCCGTGTGACCGATAAACACCTTTACTTAAACCCTTCTGTTTTTTGTATTAGCATCAAGTTCATCTACAAATATGATTTCCCCAGCAATCAGCCTGATTCACATAGCCTGATAACTTTCAAAATTTCATTAGCCACTTCATGGAGTGACCCAAATTTCTTCCATACCTCTTTTGTTATTATCAATTTCACCCACTCCTTGTGGTAGAGAGGAAGGGAGAGAAAGGGCCTGTATGGGTGAATAAGCTGAACACTGGAACACCATTTGAAAGTCACTGCTCCTTGTAGATCAAAAAAATCAGTCTGAGCAGTAGCAATCATAACAATTCCAGATTATGTAAAGTTTTGAGTAAAATATTTGTGCAACAGCTTTTGAAGAACACCTACAAATGCAACTGGGACAACTCTCACAACGGCTATACGATGTGCACTTGTAAATGCTTAGTGAGGTAGCATATTCAAAGTTGACATGCACTGTTCTAGTCACAAAGACTTATAATGAGTGAAAACTAAAAACTGTCTTAGAAGAAGAAAGAACCTGGTATTAGCACTCTGCTTAGCAAGGACTCCAGCAAAAGAGACAGGGCAAAAGACAAAACCAGCCTTAACTCCACTGACATACCAAGTCATCCTAGGTATGGACACCCTCCTCACCTTCCCCAGATGAGTATCAAAAGCACTAATTCTGCCCTCAGAAAACTCCTCCCTTTATCTGTAGTCCCTTGCTCTGTTATACCCAATGGGAAAAAAAGAAACTCTCTCCAAAGGTTTTGAAGTAACACGAGAAGATCCTGGTACTCTGTTACTCCCCTCAGGCAGAGGTGGGTGTAACTGGCAGGGGAAGCAAGGTCTTGTCCCTTTGCTGTGAATTCTTAGTAAGTGACCAAAATGTGCAGCATTCACTGTTTCTTTGAGGGTTAGTTTTTTCTGCCTTTAACTGTTCCTCACTGAGATGTTGGGCCACGCCATTTCAAAATAAATATGGAAATGGGTATGTGTAATTTTCCGTTCTGATTTCACGGTGTTTTATTCCGTTATACTTTGAGTTGATGTTAATATGAATAATTGTACAAAACATGACAACATACAATATGGTGTCTGCCCTATATTTTTATAAACATTTTTGTCTTCATGTTAAAAAGACATGAAGATCCCCACCTTTTCCACTGCATTGGGTTTTAATGCCACTCAATACTATTAATGTTATCTTCTGAAGAACAAGGATGTAAACAACTCCCAGAAATACCTTCCCTTGAGAGCCATCATCTCCCATGTTTTTAAATAAAATATTCTGTTCATGAATCTACACTTAGATTTTCTCATTTTTAGCTCTGATCCAAAAGTTGCCTAATGTGTGGAAATCTCTGCTTTCTGAGGCAGTTGCAGAGTCTGCTTTACTGGAATGATTTTTGTAATTAACTTTCAGAAACTGGAAAGAAGGGGATCCACTGCTCAGTTATGTATGGAATATCAAGTTTGGCAGAAGAAAAGCTCTGCTACTTCTGAGCATCATGTATAGCCCATTGCTAAAGGTATATGCTTAGTAGCTGCTGAAAGCCTAGCTTGATGGGTAGCTTGTTTAATTGCTTAAGTGAGACTTAACTGGTGTATATTTATTTAATACATCTAACTGGTCACGTAAATAAGATGTCCTTTGCCTTCTGTATGTACAGATGAATTTGCATTCATTATGAGTACTGGCACAGAATAAAACAATGTTGTATGGGCAGGAAATCCAGTCTTTTCTTTTCTCCTGGTCTGCTGAAGCATGAAGATATAGATCTAGGGTGTGTAAATAGCTTACTGCTGATTAAGAAGATGTAACTTCATTAAACATCCTGGGTATTTCAATAGGGAACTTGTTCCATGCTATAGCAGCTAATATGTTGACTTAAGTACCCTAACCTTGCCATAGTAAGCTACCACTGATTTCAATCCAAAAGTCCAGATAACACTCCATAAAGGTACTCTTTTTGGTTTATTTCATAATACTGAGTGAGGATCCAATATATTTAGTTCTAAACAAAAGTGGAAATATGGGCTGTAAATGAACTGAAAAAAAAATTGACACAATTCAGTTCAGTAACACCTGAATGGAATATGTGATTATACTCCCCTATTCTTTTAGGGAACTATTTTTGAACTTAAAGTCGCAGGCTAGGATTTTGATAAGAGCCCACGGGAATTAGGCATCCAGTTGTGATCACGTTTTGCCATTAGGACACCTTCCCAACTTCGTCTTCTTCCTCTGCTTCATTCATTCTGCCCCATTTTATTCAAAGAAAATCCTTTCTGCAGTCTCTGTACATCCTAGTATGCATGAGTTTTTTTTTTCTTTCTTTTTTTTTCAGCTGCTTACTTTTGTGGCTCATATCTCCCAGGTGCCTCTTGCTAAAATTCCCCACTGAGCAGCAGCTACCTTCATTCTTGTAAACCGGCAGGAGGCTGAAGATGAAGATGAACTGAGGGCAAATGTTATGTGTATACCAAGTGCTGGACTGCATTGTTTTTGCCAAACAGCAATTTTAAGAGAATGGTATCCCTAACTTTGAACTTTTTGTCCATGTTCAACCAAGTTAAAGTAAGGTCTATTGACCTTGGAAAGAGAGAAATCTGCCCAGAGCAACTGATCTTACCTATCTTTAATGTTGAGCTAAAAAAGAAGGGGATGTGAAATAGCAATACTGTATGTTTAATGAAGTATACATTCATTCATGCTTTTGAAAAGATAACCGAGTAGAACTGCAAAAAGTCAATGTTCAGGAAAAAAAAGTGTTCAAGTGTATTTACTGGCAAGCCTTAGAGGCCTGATTCATTGCCTGTTTCTCTAATGCCTCATGACTCCATGGATATGAATGGAATTACACAGGAATGGTACTGAAATAGTGTGACCATGGTCGCAGGCCATTATCAGTCTAACTTTTCTCTCCTACAAAGCTGTGGTAAAGCTGGCTGACTATCTGAAATTACTCCTGATATTTTCTATGAGAAGGCAAAATTAGACTCTGCAGACAATTCAGAAGCAGATGGCAAGGTTTGAACCTGTCTCTAGCAAATATAAGATAGAGTCCTGGTAAAGCTGACTTAATGTTCCTTAGATATGTGTCTAATGCTTGTCAGTGCTACACAGCTCTTTTCATGTCATACACTCAGTGTGACTCTGTGATAGTGCAGGACCCTTCAAGGTTATTAGTCTGTTCTTTTTACAAGATTAGCTGCCCCAAAAGGCTCAGAGTGACTTCCTAATGCTGGGTCCCCCCACTTGAAATACTCCACACCTCCTCTGACTTCAGAAATCAGCAGTTTGTTGGTTTTTTTGTTTGTTTTGTTTTGTTTTGCCAAGGGGCTGCCTGGCATCTCTTACAGTGTTGAAAAACTTCAAATAGTTCCTTAATATGCTGTCTGCATAACTGTAAAGCAACATCAAATTCTATTTGTTCCAAGACCTGTTTTTTGTGGAGGAGGAGTTGTGTTTTATTTGCAGGCATGTTATGTTTCTTTATTAGACTGAACCTTAAAAAAATATACGTACATATATGTATATACTCCTCCCCAAATGCAAACACCATTGGCCAGTTGCAGAGGAAGGAAGAGCATCGTGTGTTTACCTGTTCATTTGCTAAAATCCCCCAAACCCCACCTTTCTAGATTCTCTGAATCAATCTGGGACTGAAGCCAAAGTCACCTGCAATATAAGACTGAAAGCGCACAGGTGAACTACTCCTCCTGACCAACCTTAGACCCAGCATCCTTGTGCCAGACTCCACTCAAGATGGGGTTTGGCAGGAGGATACGGGTACCAGAATGGGCTTTCCTCTTAGCAGTTTGCTGTGTCCATCAGATAGGTAAGGAGTTGGTTTTTCTTTTATTGTTTAGATCTAATATGTTTTAAGCAACTAAACTCATTTTATTGTTTCACTTAACAAATGGTTGCACTTAAATGAGACTTCTTTGTACCTTCTTTTTTTTTTTTTTTGATTTTCATTAAATATTTAGTGTCTGCCTATTAACTGAACTGATTTAATTTAAAGTTCCCTCAAGTCACTGAATATAACTATATTTGGAAGGTAGTCTTGAAGATCAAATCAAAAAGAACCATTATTCATGTCTTAAAGTGCCAGTTGTTCAGTACTGCTTGTGCCTTACAAAAGCATTTTATTTCTTTTCCATTTTGTAGTAAGATTGATTATGAATGTTATGTTCTTTTTATGCAATTTAGAACACTACATTTCCCAGTTGCTGGATCAGACCACTGGTCAATCTTTTCTAGTATCTTGCCACCTACCAGGAGCTAATACCAGAGTCCTCAAAATTTCTTGCAACTTCCTTTGCAAAAGAGACTAGAAGGGTATATTCCTGTGGCAATGATTTTCAGTAACAAATTGTACATTGACAGTACATTAGGTGTGATATTTATATAAATTGTTGGTTTGAGTATGAGCAGGACTGGGAGGTTTATCTGATGCATGCAATCCATCATTTTGTGTGTGTGTGTGTTTTTTTTTTTTTTCTCCTGACAATATTACATCAATCAGGGCTGATCTTGTCAGATTTTATTAATATTAAGTCCTGTTCAGTTAATCAGACCACTCAAATAGAAATTACTTGCGTGAGTACAAGCTTGTTAAGTCAGTTCCATTCATGTATGGTAATTACTGCCCTGTCAGCTAACATTTTAACATCTTCAGATTGCCTCTGAATTTATCTTTCGTATTATTTTAAAAACATTGACGAGTGCAAATGTAATTTTAGGCTACTTCATATTTCATGAAATAAGCACTAAAATACTGGTAAGTTGATTTAAGCACAAAATACAACAGTCACTTGGAGTATAAGCTTACACTCTTAGAGTTATACAATGTCAGTCAAAAGCATCCTCAGCCCTTCACTGAACAGGAAAATTTTTTGTAAGGCGCAATGCTAACCTGACAAATTGCTTTGAAAAATGAATAGTGGTTAGACCAAGTCCAATGATCTCCTCTTCATTCAAATCTCACTCTGTGGAAAATATTTTCAGATGTTCTGACTGACTACAGCATATTGGCTTAATCCCATGCCATCTTCACAAACATTTTGTGCCTGACTTTATATTCTAGGTCAAATTCCAACTTTTATAAATTGATTGTAATGAGAATTGCATATCTGGATTGGTAGATGGATATAGGCCTGGCAAGGCGCATCCAGAAATATTCTTAACGATTTGCTCAGTTCCCAAATAATCAAAGACTAAATTATCTTTCATATTCTTGGAAGTGAGAGGCACTTATTTTTATAATGGTCAACGATGTGGCATTGTGCAATTGCTAGATAAACCAATGCAGCTAGAATTTCCTTGAAAATTATATCTGCTAAATAAACAAAAGCCCATGTTATTTCCTTGAGAAAAATTAACAGACAAAAATATGTGTATATACTATTTTGCTCTGTTACAAAGGTTCTCATAGTAGAATAAATAAACATTCACAATATTTTAAAGACTGTTGGCTCTTACATGAAGCCAGGATAATTTTATGCCTGCTGAAGTTCTCATAGATGTGTTGGGTAAGAGCAAATTCTGGCCTATTATTAAGACTTACAGACGCATTTTTTTAGATTTTCTCAATGATTATAATGATATGAATGTATTTCTGTAATGATATTATCTGTGATGTGATACTGAAAAACCAAGAGGAAGTGGAAAAAGCTTAAAGTTACTTCTTTGTATGTCACTAGTGGTCATGCGTAAAGGTAAATGAGAAAAGAACAAAAGCTTCGGTCTGAAAAGAAACTTCTGTAGACACTAGGACAACTTCTAGAGATGGTGAGGCTGCCCAGAACCCTCTCCTCCATATCCAGCAGTCTCTTGGGTCATCTTTTGGAGTGGGGAATTGAATCCCTTCAGACAGGCATCCTTCAGCTCTGGGATCAAGTACTCAATCTCTTTACGTGGTGGGCAGGGTCATCATTTACATTAAAAAACCTTCCCTGTTTGGTAAGATGGGTGTTACGAATCCAGTTCTGAGTCTGTGGACTCTTCCCGTCTATTTGTATAAGGAGAAAGGGAACTTAACTTAGAGCTAAATTACACAGGCAGCTCCTCTTCAACTGATAAATTCTCTGGACACCAAAAGTGCTCATTCACATAATCCTGATCAGGATTCAGCTATTAGTCATTTCATCACCTAAGTCCTCTGAGGATTAAGACTTGGCATGTTATAGGTAGGTGTTAGTCAACATGTTCCAAGCATGGAATCCTCTGGGAGGATTCATTCCTTCACAAAATAAAGTTGTAGCTATTTTTTTGTAAATGGGAAATTCCTGGCATATTTACTTATAAAAAATGAGAGCGTAGAGCACCAAACCACTTAAAGCCCAGGATCAGGGTTTTTTTCTGAGCATGAAAACATTCATTTATCATCTCTCAAAATTCTTTGCCAGTACATCCTCTTGCAGTTGGGTCATGCATGGAAAGGAATTCAAAACTCATGGAGACAGAGTAGAGAGGAGAACTCATCTGGAGGACAGTTCATGTAGTTGATCCAGTAACCATTTAAGTGGAGGTACAAAAATAATCTTTGAAGCAGAGCACAAGAGTAGGACAGTTTTGAAGTAGCTGGGTACCTTAATTATGTGGCCACATGTCCTATTTTTCCCTCCTTTGCCACTGTTGCGCTATTTTCAACACCACGTCTCAGCTTCAGGTGGGGTAGCAAGAATCCTTGATTGGATAAACTGACAGCCTGATGCTTAAGGTTTTCTCCAGAGGAGCTGCAAATTTGAGCCATCTCAGAGTGAGAACAAGGACAGGACCACATTTCCTGCTCTTTGGGTGAATGCTCGAACTGCTAGACTGTTATATAAAACAGAGAGGAAATATCATCTCCTCTAGCAGTTGTGTTTTAAAAGAGAAGTATAGGAGTATCTCATTCTTGCACACACTGACTGTGGGGCCCTGCAGGCTCTTGAATAGATGAGCAATCTTCCTGTAGCCTTTAGTCACGCAGTGATGCTTAAAACATGTGGAGTAAGACTGGGTTTAGTGTTTCTTTTCCTTACTTCTTCTGGATTACTGTTCAGTGTGTGGGCCCTTGTATGTACCTCAGTCAGAGGTACCTTATTGCATCCTGCTGTCATGCAAATCTAGATCACTGACCGAGGCTTTGGATTGCCTCCAAAGGCAAAGGCCCTATGCTTAGGCAGTAAAGAAACTGGTGGATAAGTATCTGCAGTCATCACTGGATCTAGCACTAAGTCCCTTGTGTCTTTTAACCAGTTCTGTGCTTTTTCTTAATATTACGTAAATGCTACAGCAATTTTAATAAATTACTCCCTGGCTTTCTGTGAATTCTTGCTACAGTTTTCACGTATTAGTGAGATTTAGTGCAGCAGTGAAATAAGGGCTGTGATCCAGTCATTACAATCTCTTGTAGTGAATTTTAAGGGAAACAAAAAAAGCAGATATATATGAAAGGTTATTTGGATTTCAGATTCAATGTATTTGTAATAGAAAGTCTCTTTCTATAATTATATTTTATTTTCTCTTTGGGCCTGATTCATTTCTCTAATGTTATAAAAGACTCCTCCCTTTGTCTTACAGAGATGTATTTGGATCCTTTGATCCTACCTAAATGCTTTACTTAAAAAGTTCACATACAGGACATTGTACTTAATAAGCTTTTTACAATTTCTTCACAGGAGCTCAGATTGAAATCCAACAGGAAACAGGAAGTATCTACACTGAAATTGTTCAGCAGGAACAAAACAGTATGTTGGCTTGACTGTGTGCATGTGTATTTGTATTTATTTGGCACATCTCTACTAAACAATAAAAATGACTAAAAACCTCTTTAGCAAATTGCTGGTAATGTAAAAAAAGATAAATGTGTATTAGCAAGCCACTATGTAGAAGAATTGCAATGTCTTTATTAGATACCTATTACTAAACATATATGGTATGGTTATATTTGTATAATAACAGGTAAATAAGAAAATAGATGTATGTTCATAGAGAGTGCATGCACATGTGCATGAATATGTATATATAAAATCAAAGTGGAATATACATGCAGGATATTTGGTTCCTTATACACAAGGAAATGAGACTACTTTGGCAAGCCGTACAGTCAGTGGTTGATGAGAAATCAAGATGGCAACCCAGCTTCATTCATTTTTACCATATAATGACTTGTGATCATTCTGTACAGTGGATTTGTGGTCATTTCTAAGGGTTTTCACCCTCTTAACAGAAAAATAATAGAGAGTGAAGGGTATAATCAAAGTGTTTTTTTCCTCCTTAGAGGCGGTGTAATGAGAAGACAGCTATGCTTCTGTACTAGTAGCAGGCTAATTTAGTATAGCTTAATCCTTTGTGTTGGTCAGTGTGTCTGAAACACTGCAGTATGCAGAGCTGTGACTTTCTCCTAATACAATACAGAGTTTCATAAAAGGGTCAAAACTGCAAGGCAGAAAATGCAGATCATCACAGTTGAAAGCAACTTATGATTTAACTATCCTGATTTTGAATTTTAATATGCACTTTTAACTGATCTAAGGCCTGTGTAAAACAACACCAAGCTTAACATTATTTCATTGGATCTGTAATATTAACTTGCTAGTCTTTTCTTTCTAGGTCAATTTTAGGTGCAAGTTTTGCTGTTGTTATACTAGGTTTGGTTGTTTTTTTTTTCTTAATTTTTTTTCTAGTTTCTGCTACAGTTTCGTCTAAGGTGAACATCATCCAGTCAATGCTGACAAATCCAATAATAACACGTAAGTAACAGAAATGAAACAGATTCAGTAAGTATTCAGTTTTGGAGGATGTAGACAGAGGAATTTAATACAAACAGGGAAATGCACTAGTACAAGTCATGGAGTCATAAGAGGAGAGAGGATGGTTAGGAAACATAGTATAATGTTGAACAGTTATCTCAGATTAAATGTGGACAATTAAATATATCTCTACCTGAACATAGCTAAGACTATTTATAGGGATATATATGATGAATAGCAGACAGATAATGAATGAAGAATGAATATACAGTGACTAATTTTATAATGGATAGATAGACAGAAAATAACAAATGGAGGTGGGCAGGGGAAAACTATTCAATGACAAAATGAAGCCTTGGCAAGTTGATTCGACATGTTAAGGCTGGGAATTTTAAGTCATTTTTTACAGCTAGTTTTAAATTCACAGCTTCCAACCCTGCTCACAATGGCCATGTGTGCAGCACATGGGGGAACTTCCACTTCAAAACCTTTGATGGAGACATCTTCTACTTCCCTGGGCTCTGTAATTATGTTTTTGCATCCCATTGCAACACTCCCTATGAGGATTTCAACATCCAGATGAGGCGTACAGTGGTAGAAAATACTCCAACAATTAACCGTATTGCCATGAAACTTGAAGGTGTAGCTGTTGAGCTAACAACAGATGTTGTCATGATCAACAGCAACAGGTAAGTTTATTCATAACACTTGTTTGATAAACACAGATTTTTTTTTTCCAACTGGCCAAGCACTTTCTTGTATTTTGGGGGAAAAATTATGCATTCTTCAATAAATCTGACAATTTTAGCCATAGAAATAGTGAATAAGTTGTTATTAATCACAGTAAATCAATCGTTTCTTTAAAGATTAATTTAAAAACAAAACTTGGATGAAAAATACTGAGAGGTTGGATCCAAATTCAAATCCATATTTGATGGTGTTGGACCATTTTATTTTTGTAATTGCTTTTCTTTCCACACAACTGCATTACAGTAGAATCCTTATAGAAGCTGGATCACACAAGCCATTTCTTTTTCTCTTTATCACACATCTGGGTCAGAAAATATTTAGCATTCCTTCTGCCTTTTTCCAGAGTTCAACTGCCATACAGCCAAGCTGGAATTACAATAGAGAGAAGCAGCATTTATGTGAAAGTTGTCAGCAAAATGGGTGTTGTATTTATGTGGAATGAACATGACAGTATTCTGGTAAGAACAGCTGCTGAACCTGTCTACACCTTCAAAACCCAAAGAACAAATCTTTAATTAGGCTAATCCCTATCTCTTTAGGGGTTACTATCGCCTTCCCATTCCATACTGTTGAACAATTCTTCTTTAATAAAGATAGGTTTGTATCCAGGTAGACCTAAAGAAAATTATGTGGATTTACTTCTCATTGATAGCAAACTTCTGCTTAAAATGGGGTGAAAAGGTTGGACTTGGTGCCATAGATTGGACTAGGTGATCTTAGAGGTCTCTTCCAACCTAAATGATTCTGTGATTCCGTGAAAAACCACTTTCATTATATCATTAACATATTAGCACTATTACAGGTCCTACTTACCTCTTCAAATATAATTTTTGAGCAGAATATCACTCTCAGAAGATGTCATTTTCATTGTGGATTTGATTTTCTTTCTGAAGAATGAATAGAGAGAAAAAGACTGAGAGCTCTATAGATATTACAATGAAAACTTAAGTCTGCATCAGCAGCTTGGACTCTGTGTTGTAAATCAAATCCAAACAAACTCTTCATTTTATCCCCCAGGTTTAAAATTAGATTGCTAAGTAAATTTACATAGCTCTGATGAAAAGTGTTTAGGGGCAGCAGGTGCAGGTGATTTCAGTGATCTTGAATATATTTTAGAAGATGTATATTAACTTCTATCAACTTACTGTCTATCATTTTAGCTGGAACTGCATGAGAAATATGCCAATCAGACGTGTGGACTTTGTGGGGACTTCAATGGCATTCCAATTTACAATGAGTTCTATTCAAACAGTAAGTCTTTTAAATAACAAAAATTGGTTTTTGGTCTGCAACATGTATTTTGCATTCTTTTAGCTCTAACATCATCATCATTCCTCTTTCCGATCATGTTAAAGGATTTACCCAGAGGTTATGATTCTATTTCTGTTGAAAAATATGTAGTACAGAGATCAGATAACGTGATTTAATACTTAAAGTGTAAATATAATACTTGTGCTAACAACAGACTGCTTATTTCTTGTATGATATGGTTTTATTTACTTAATCAGCTAACCCCATGAAGATAAGCCAGATTCTCACTAATAACATAAATAAATATAGAAACATATCTAATAAAATAAAAGGTAGTTGCATTGTCTAGTCAGTATGTTTATTGTTTCAGTTCTGTCTTAAAATTAGAAATGATTCTAATAATAACATATTGATTCTGATCTGAAAAGACCAGGAGATAGCTTCTGGTCTATAACTAATGAGCCCATTAACCACAGTGTCACTATCTTGAGTATGTAATGCCATTCCACAAAGTATATCCATGTTTGCCTGCTGATATGCATAATCTTTATATAATCTTCTCTTCATTGTTTTATCCATTCTCAGTTTGAGTCTTTTCCTAAACCTTGTCTCTTAGCAGTCTCCATTGTCCACATCCCTGTTTTAATTATTTTCTCTCTTCCCTGCATGGGCTCAATACCATCTGAAAATAGTTTGTTATTTTCCAGTAAAAATCTCAGTTTGCATCTAGATGTAATAGACTGAGAATTGTTTTCTAATGATTTTCTTTTTCCAGGGTGCTGTGCAAAGTATATTGAGACAGTAATGTCAGTGTTTATTTTGGAAGGGATGATGATCAAATGGAAAGACTTAACACTGGCTGCCTTGGCCAGTTTTGAACAGAATTCTTGACAGGAGAAAAAGATAATTGAACAACAACAACAAAACATAAAACAGAAACAAAAACAAAAAACAACCCTCATTATAAAACTTATTTTGCACAGGTATTAGAATGACAGCCTTGCAGTTTGGGAATATGCAGAAAATGAATGGGCCAACAGAACAGTGTGAAGACCCTACTACTTCCCTGCCAGATAACTGCACAGATAATTTTGTAAGGATCTTTTTGATTATTCCTTTATTTTTCTTTCAGATTTATCTGTACCCTTCTACAGCTTCAGAAGGGTCAACAGGAAAAGACCTAGAGCAATAGAAAGTAAAGAAGGATATGAAATTCTATTAAAAAATAATTTACCAGAGTAACAATACTAAAAACCTGCTCCTTTCTATTTTCTGGAAGTTTTTTTTTTTTTTTTTCTCCTAAGGATGACATATGCCAGAAAACATTGACCAGCTCTGCATTTGCAGAGTGTAATGACCTCGTTGATGTTAGTGAGTACATTATAGCATGCCAAGAAGACTTGTGCCGCTCTGAAGAGTCAAAAAATGCCTCATGTATCTGTGACACTTTTGCTGAATACTCCCGTCAGTGTGCTCATGCTGGTGGGGAACCTCTGAACTGGAGAACCTCAAAACTGTGCCGTAAGTATCACTGGAGATAGCCTTTCTTTATGCTCAGTAAATAAAAAGCAACAAGTTTTCAAATGATGCTGAAGACGCATCAAATGAGAAAATACAGGCAATTCAAGACTTTATTCCCTAGGGGTTCTGATGTACAAGCTCCAGCAAGAATACTTCAGAAAAAGACCTAAGGGTTCTAATACAAACTGGTTGAAACACTAACACTTAAATGAATACTCTTACTCAGAGTTGAAGTGCTATTTAATGAACTGGAACAGTAAAAGAAGCAAATAAAGGAGAAAGAAGGAGAAAGAAAGAGGGTTATTTGCTTACTTTTGTTTCTGTTTCTCTCCTTTTCTCATATTGGCTACAGGATTTTTTACCCTCATTGATTAACTGATTGGGTCTTCACTGGTGATTGTCTGGTTAAGCACTTATTTACCTACTGTTGCTTGGTAGTTTGCATCACTGTAATCTTCATAGAGGTTTTCACTGAATTAAACATACACATCATGAGCTGTTGCTGTTGATACTGTCCCCAATGTTTGTTCCAAAATAAAATCCCCTAGGGTACTATTTGCCCTTGCAATGATATCTGAAAAAATCTGAATATACTAAAGCTTTAGGAACTGGTGTCTTACATTTCCCTAGCAATGCAAGTATTCTTGAAAAGAGTGCCTTCAACAGAAACCTTGCTAGCTTTGCGGGGCCGTTATCTTGGTGTCCCTGGAAATTCAGTAATTGTGCCCCCAGTTCAGCACCAGTTAAGTCTTTCTAGACACAGTCATGAAAAACAAATCTCAACTGTAAAACATGAATCTGGGTGAATAAGCTTTCAAATTTTGAGAGGTGGGGATGGATCTGCAACTTAGTGTGGTTTTACATCCAGCTGAAAAATGTAAATAAACATATATATATATATATTTCATACACAGTGAACTAGAGATACTTTTGACTGAAAAAAAATCTCTCCTCCTTTAACATTTCAGCCAAGACGTGTCCTTACAACATGCAGTACTTGGAGTGTAGCTCTCCCTGCACTGACACATGCACCAATCCGGAACGATCTCAGTTTTGTGAAGAGCACTGTATGGATGGTTGTTTCTGCCCCCCAGGCAAGTTCTTATGTACTCACATCTCTGATCCCCAAAACAACAACAACCTACCTATAGGATTTGGACAGGTTCCCTGGAGCTTAAGGCTCCTTTATTTGCATTTTTCACAGCTGCAAGTGACAAGCATTTATCGTTTATCAACTGAGGAAAGATACCTGAATTGACTGGCAGTACACATGCAATATTTAGAAAGCAGGAAAGCAAACACATCAAGACCAGTCTCTCAACATGCCACCTGTACTACAGTAACTCCCTCTTTCAAAGCAGGTGGAATTTAAGAATACAAAGGTTGAATCCCTCAGTCTGCAGATTGGTGTAGTCCTACTGTCCTCAGCATAGGTATGACCATTCACAACAGCTGCAGATCTGTCTCCAAGACAGTATTTAGGATTAGTAACAAACAAAAAAAAGATTATTTTCCCATGTATAGGAAATGTCTCTTTAATTGATTAATTTTTGTTTGTTTGTTTGTTTTGTTTTGTTTTTTTTTAATTTAAGGAACCGTGTTTGATGACATAAACAATTCTGGCTGCATCTCCCGAGAGCAGTGCTCTTGTATTTACAATGGCAACACCTATGCTCCAGGAACTTCTTTTTCAGACCAGTGCCATTCCTGGTAACCTTTTTTTTTTTTTTTTTTTTTTAACTTACTATTTCCTCTAATATATTTAGTGGGTTTAATGGCTCACTATTTGCAATTGCATCATCGGTAATTGATCTGTGTATTTAACTGACCACTACAGTTCTAAATACCCTGAAGAAAATTCTTTGTTTTATTTAGCAACAGCCTTACCTATCTTTGTACTCAAACTCAAGGTGATCAAAGTAAGGATTTACAATGTTTAGATTTCTCACCAGTGAATTAAAGTGCTTTCTCTTTGTTTATTTTGTTCAAACATTTGGACTTCTCTAAGGGGAATGAAGTTGCAGTAATTTATGTATTTGCAAATATTTATTTTCTCTGCAGAAAACAAGAGATGATAATACAACCTCAGTTTCACAATTGTTATTCCTGTACCTGTTCAGTACCAAATTACCTTAGAAAACACATCTACTCCGTATAAGGAGTAGATGTGGGGTTACATTTCTCTTTCTAATACATTCGTATAACAAAACAGAAAAGATTTTAATTTGGTATTGTGCTTCACGTTAGTTGCAAAAGACAAGCAATTACTCATCCAGTACCTGTTGCTATAGAGTTCACCTGTCCAACAAGGAATACAACTAAATGAGCAAAGTGAATGTATACCAGCGACATTCCCTTTAATGCTTTGCCTCACATGTTCACAATATTTTGGAAAGTCTTAAACCTGGACTTAACTGTGTATTCAAACTACATATTGAAGGGAAAAACAGTACTAAAATAGCTAAACCTGATGCCGTTGTAATCCCTTTCACTCTGGACTGCTATTACTTATTTCAGCTAACTTTATCCTTTCTCTTCCAGTACATGTAATGGAAGCCAGTGGAGTTGCACAGACATGTCATGCCCAGGAATATGTTCAGTAGAGGGAGGCTCGCACATTTCCACATATGATCAAAAACATTATGATGTCCATGGAGACTGCACTTATGTCCTTTCTAAGGTGGGAATCAGGTATTACTTGGTGATAAAGCATTATACATTTGTAGAAAGGAAAGGTGATCTCAATCAACATTTGTGAAACTTACCTCTTTTGACGTATAGACATTGAATTGCCTCTCACTTAACCAGACACTTACTGAAACGTATGTTGCCATTCAGATGACTTAATTAGTAGTTAACTATCAGGATGTCATGCAACAGCATATGGTGGTTTCCAGAGAATTTCCAATTCTGTGATATCATAATTGCTGAAGAGCATTGCTATTTTAAAGTATTGCTTAATCTACATTCTTCAGCGTGATTAATCCAGCTCTCTTAAGGGGTTGCATAATTTTGCCCTGTTACCGTATTTTATGGTATTAGGCCAAATGGTATGCCAAGTCTGAAAAATTACACTAACAATTCAGAAAAATAGAAGGAAAACAATCTTTAATAAATAAGACTAACATTTTTCGTTCATTTCTGGGAAGTTCAAATATAGAAAAATCAGTTCAAGGCAACTGGTATATTTCATTTAGATTTTGAACAGTTCTAAAAATGAGTCAAAAGAAATAGAGAAATTAAAAGTTAATTATAATCAAAACATTTCATTACAGCAATGTGCAAGTGAAATGGATTGGTCTTTGGGGGGCTTCTTGCATTTCTTCTTTGCTTTCTTTTTTCCCATTTGCACAATTCAGTTAAAAAAATCACTCTTTATTACTGTTTTCCTGAAAAATGTTTTATCTGAAATTTTTGTCTAGTATTGATACCAGCTCCAGAAGGATGAGAGATACAGTGTAATTGAATCAAACATTAGAATTAGGCATGAATAAAAACTCTGAATATGGATATCATCAATAAAATGCAGAACCAGATTCAAATTCTCTTCAGGTTCCTAATCCTAAAGGCAAAACTGAATCTTAGGCCAAGGAAGGCCTAGAATTTGGGAGAGTCTGGATCTTTTCCAGAAACAGAAATATTTTTTCCAGATTTGAGAGAGAATTTGACAGGGAAAGCTTCTGTAATTAGCCTTTCATTAAATAATGATTGGCTTTTTTTTTCAGCACTGTGAAGATGAAACATTCACCATCCTGGCAGAACTACGCAAATGTGGCCTGACAGACACCGAAACATGCTTAAAGACAGTGGCACTCAGCATGAATAAAGGACAAACTGTAAGAATGCAAAATAAGCTTGGGAAACAACTATTAAAAATGTGGGGAGCAAAGAAGCTAGGTCTTAGTCAGGGAACTGCATTGCTCTCTCAGCATATGAGATAAGTACATGTTACTTTTTAATTAAGTGAAAATAAATTGATTTTGTTATGAAAATGAAATTTGCCCTTCTGGAAGTTCATTAAGAAAAAGCAGAAAAAAAACCACTCTGCCAATTAGACGAAAAAATATGAACTTGTAGTTTAGAAGCTGCAAGTACAACAGTAAGGGGTGTAATTCATCACAGAGTTGTGTTCATAGAAACCAAGATGATGTAACTCACTAATGAATTGAGAAAGACTCTTTAAAAGCAATTCTTTTTTGGCAGGGAAAATTAGTAAAGTGTACAAAGTGGAAAGAGGGAGAAGAGGCGGTGAAATCACAAAAACTACCCCCTTTAATTAATATCTCTTTAATTAATATCTCTGGAGTCATCGTTATTATTGTTCTTTGGACTATAGAAAGTCTTCACATGGCTGGCTCTTGTTCCTCTTCCTTAACAGATCATTGTGGTCAAACCTGACAGTGGTGTGTTTGTGAACTTGATCTACACCCAGCTGCCCATCTCAGCAGGTATTTTTTCTCTAACAGTCTGTGAGTGATAAGCTCAGAACTTCAACTCCACACCTGCTTGTTGTCTTAAACTACAGAAGATGAGAGGACTGGGAGCTGTTCAGAACCTGCAAGTTCAAACGTTGGTTCTCTTCAGGATATTTTCTGAGTCACACAAGTGCTTTTAAAGTAGAAGTGTGAAGTTTGGAAGAAGTGTTGAAGTTCAGAAAGAAATGTGAGACAGTACAGGCATAGGCAAGAGTTCAGATAGAAGCAAACCATATTTACACTCTCCTGATTCAGTCACTGTAAGTTTTACTTCGTTCTCACTGCCCAAAAAGAACACAAAAGACAGCTGGTTACCTCCCATTGTTTTTGTTGTTTGTTTGTTTTTAACTTACCACTGTACTCCCACTCTTCAGATAGAAATTTAATTTTTGCTGTCTCAAAAACTAATGACTCTACCTGATATCTCTGACTTGCAGATCCTGTTTATTTTCCCTGTCCAGTGGAAAGAAGGCCCCAAATATGCTATAAAAGCTTAGAAACAAAAATATGGTTTTTGTTGTTGTTGTTGTTGTTTTGTAATGCCTAATGCTGTACAGCTTTTCCTTCTTATTCTTACAGAAGGAGTAATCTCCAAATGCTTAATATTGAGACAGAGAATAAAGTTAACAACTTGGTAGCTACAAACAAATTCTGAATTGTGAATTTTGATTTATATTTATGAATATTTTTTATAAGATTGGCTTTATTTTACCTTGGAATTTGCAGCAATTGTAATAGAAATTCAAGAAGAACAGTATAATATTGCACTGCTTCCTGCATTTGACCTCATCCAGAAAGTGAGCATTCTGTTTTCCTTTTATAGCCAATGTCACCATCTTCAGACCTTCATCATTCTTCATCATCATGCAGACAAATTTTGGTCTCCAGATTGAAATCCAAATCATACCCATCATGCAAGTGTTTGTGCGACTTGATCCTATGTTCAAAGAACAAACCTGTGGTAAGTGAATGAAATTTAAGAACATCTTGCTTAATGTCTTTTGTCTAGTACAAACAGTATAAACTTTTCAATGGTTTTCAACAGGTCTCTGTGGAAATTTCAATAATGTGCAAGCTGATGACTTCAAGGCCATGAGTGGAGTAGTTGAAGGAACAGCAGCAGCATTTGCTAATACATGGAAAACTCAGGCTTCATGTCCTAATATCCAGAGCAGTTTTGAGAACCCTTGTGCACTCAGCATTGATAATGGTAAATGCTTCTTAACATTTTTTCTTTTCTTTTCCTAGATTTTTTTCTAGGTTATTTTTCCTTATCACTAAGGAAAACACATCTGTTAGAAAGCGAAGATAAGAGAATGAAAACTTGTATGTTTTGTGAAAACATACATCTGAAATCAGAATATTCACAATGAAAACACAAGGGATAGGTAATGAAGTGAAGGAAGAGTCCTGGAACCATAACTGAAAGAAACTGCATGATCATTGAAAACAGAATGTCTAAGCTGACAACTTGGTGTCAGAGAAGTGGATCAGGGGAGCATCTTTGGAAATTGCTTTATTCAAGCTCTTCAGCAACTCCATTTCAACGCACCTTTGGTTTTAGTAAGCTTAGCCCACAAGCTGAGTGAAAAAAGATGGGAGATCAAAAGAGATTTGATGTACCAGAACTGGTTTCATAGACCTGGGCAGTGGGTTTCTGTGACTGATGAAATACAAAGAGTAATATGCATTTGCACGGTTTGTTCTTTTCACAGAAAAATATGCTGAGCATTGGTGTGGACTACTAACTGACAGTGAAGGACCTTTTGCTGATTGTCACTATGCAGTGAATCCTTCTACTTACCACACGGTAGTTTGTTAGACTGTTTTTCCCTTTAGGAACAGTAGAAATAGGATCATTACAACTAGCTACCAGTAAAACACTGTCCCAGACATGTCTCTGTTCTTATGCAATGCCTGCATTTTCATTTCTGTACTGCACTTCTTTATTTCAACATATGTTTCTGTTTTTTGTTGTAACATTACCTTATTTCAATTGTCAGTCTTGGCTTTGTCATCCTGACCTGCTTGCAAATTCAAAGGCAGCTATTTACTCCTGGATAGACATACACATACAGTAGCAAGTTTATGTAAAGGCATATCAAATGCTTATTTGAATATTACAGTGAATTATCTCACCAACCTCGTATCTCATTAATAACTACTTGGCACAGAAAGCCCATTACCTAATTACCATCATTCTGCTATCAGACTGTTGCCAATCTTTCTTCTCGCTATGAATCATTCAGATATTGATGCTGATGAAATGTGTCTAGACTGCATAGTGTGAATAGAGCTTTGTATGCTATTGTGCTGCATATTCATAAATATGGGTTCAGATGAAGCTGTTAAATGTGTAACAGACTTTAAAACTACTATTTCCCAATAATAACTGCAGACATCAATTGAATTTCCATTAGCTTCATTCTCCCCAGCCAGGAAACTTAGACAATGATTGGAAAGTAATTGGATGTTACTATTGTCTATGACTGAGCATATCTGAAGAAGGATTAGTGCATGAGGCCAGATAGATAAAATTTCTTTTTTTTTTTAGATTGACAGTCTTACAAGTTTTGAGACTTTATTTTTCTGTACATTCCTAGAACTGCATGTTTGACACATGTAACTGTCAAAACAGTGAGGACTGTCTGTGCGCAGCCCTCTCTTCCTATGTGAGAGCTTGTGCTGCAAGAGGAATCCAGATAAGTGGATGGAGGACTGATGTCTGTTGTAAGTACTCTTCACTATTTCCTTTCCTAAGAGCACCCATCAATAAAAATTGTCGATCAAAGATTGTTTTATACTGATTTCTAGGCAAACATGGTAAGTGTTGAGGAAGGGATTTTGTTAAATGCACTCCTGGAAGTAATTCTCTGCTGTTCCCTTAGAGTCAATCCATTACTAGCAAGAGTAAGTACAAATAGATGGGAGACAGCTTGCTTAGGAAAGAGACTGTTGTTATGGATGTGCCTCCACCTGTTTCTGCACAACTTTGAATTTAACTATAGCTTTATGTATCACAAGTTGTCATAGAAATAAATATGACATATTAGAATAACAGCATCAGTAATACCAACCAGAACACTGGAAAATTAAAGGTGTCTGAAGCCAGGTTCCACTGATCCAGTAGTTCTGTTTTCAACACACCAGAAGACATTCAGGGAGACATCTTGTCTCATACATCAAAGGTTTAAAAGTCTCAGCAATGAACAGCAACACCAAATTGAGATTTCTTTCCAAAATTTCACTTGAAAAAATATTTTTCTTATTGCATACATCACTCGACTTACTCCACATGTACAGTAGCTTTTCAGGTCTAACTCTGGAAGTGTTCAGAAATACATTTATATGAAAGATACAAAATAGGCAGAGGTGTACAGTATTATTTACCTGTTATTTTTACTGCCTACTGTTTCTTTCTTCCCACCAAAAATTACCATCTAGAATCAACAAACCTATTTTTCTTTTTTCTTTTTACTCTCCGAAGCAAAATACACCACCTCATGTCCCAAATCCCTAAGTTACAGTTATAGCATCTATTCCTGTCAACCCACTTGTCGCTCTCTGAGTGAGCCTGATGTCACATGCAACATCAAGTTTGTCCCAGTTGATGGCTGCACCTGCATAAATGGAACCTACATGGATGAAAGTGGCAAATGTGTGCCTTCTAATGAATGCCCCTGTTACTACAGAGGTTCTCCCATACCACTTGGAGAAGTTGTCCACGAAAACGAGCTTGTATGGTAAGGGGAGCTTTTGCAAAACACTCAAGCAATAGTATATGTATTTTCTCATTAAAATATGCTACATTTCAAGTGGTCTCACCCTTCCTGAGTTTCAATACAGTGCTCTCATAAACATTTTTTTTTTCAACTTTTAAGAATGACACATACATCCAGACTGATAGAGCAATTGTATTTAGGTGTATTTTCTATTTAATTTCATGATTTTTCAAGCATGAAATATATGACAGAACCAGCAAGGAGAGATCTTATGAGAAAGTAAGTAACAAGCAGAGACATATACCCATTTTAAGCTATGATTTTTCCTGTTAAGCAGTAGTGGATATCATATGAAAGCACCATTAGTAGTGGTATTCAGAGAAATCCTTTTCTAGGATTGTAAAATAGCATTCTGGAATTTGATGTATTCCTTAGAAAGTACTGAAATTTGTCAAGATAGAAGTAGCTCTCAGTCTCAATACATGGTTGAGAGGAAAAAAATGTTTTTCCCTCTCTTACAGTACTTGCATCAAGGGAAGACTGAATTGCATTGGAGCACCCAATACAATTCCAGGTAAAAAGAAAAATCTTACACTTGTCTTTTTCTCTGTGCCAGGTTTTGGACAGAAATAGTTGATAGATTTGATACTTCTTAATTGATTTTTAAATAATAGAAGTATTTCTTATTTAGTTATAGTGCAGCAGTTATTGTAAAAGGCAGAAGTGAGCCTAGATTTGTGATAAGACTAGTTGTTCTAAAAGATTTTTTTCTGAAATACTGTGGGAGGTTCTGGGAATTCAGTGCTCTGAAGTGAATCTACAATTGGATTCTATTTAGCAGATTGAGTACGGACAGCAGTCCCTACTAACTGAAATATGAAAATTCCAAATAATTTCTAGATTTTTTTTTTTTTTTTTTATGGCTCCAGCTGTGGGATAAACCCTGTGCCATTTCTTACTGCTCTCACTTCTTTCCTTCCTCTAGTTTGTGAATCTCCCATGGTCTACTTTGACTGTAGAAACACAACAGCAGGAACAACTGGAGCAGAGTGTCAAAAAAGTTGCCAGACTCTGGATATGAAGTGTGTAAGTATGTCATGGCTGGATGAAATGGCACTTCCAGGTTTTGTCCACGGCCGTGGTGCTACAGTCATTGCTGATCTCTCTCTTCTACTCTGAAACTACAACACAGATACTTTGTTCTTATAGTAAAAGCCCCAAACAATGTTATGAAGCATTAACAATGGGATCTTTAGACCAAAATATAATAAAGTAACATCCAATTTAATTTTTAAGATCAGTGTCAAACTTTCTTCAGCTATTGCACATAACAGTAATTAATGAAAATATCTAGAGCTTTGCCACACATTTTACTTCTTTAGGAGAAAATTATTTGCTATAAGCTGGCCAGGAACAGTCATTCTTTCCCATACCATGATGCAATTGTGAATTTCTTGCACACCTAATGATATCACTCCATCAAGGTGCATGGTAGCCATATGACATTTCATAAATAAGTACCATATGAAATAAATCAGTTTTCAATGTAACTCACACAAACAAATAAAATTTACTTATTTTCTTTTTAAAGCTCCATTCACTCAAACACCCCAATCACCCATTACAAAGTGTAAGGCTTCTTCAGCTAACAGAGAGCAAGACTTAAGATTCAACGTATTTCAAATTTCACCGACTCCAACAGAGCAATCAGGATTAGAATACTTAAAACATTTATCTTTAACAGATTTGTATTCTGTTAAATCAATGGCTAATAACTTCTTCTTTGTTCTAGAGGCCTATTAGTACTTCAGCATCCTCTCTCATTTAAGCTGGGCAGAAATACAACCATATAAAGATATTTTATGATAATTTAATCTTCTTTTGTCTATTGTAATTATTTCATTCTGAAATTATATCTTCCTCCTGACTTTTCCAGTATAGCACACAGTGTATGTCTGGCTGTATGTGCCCATCTGGGCTTGTGCTAGATGGGAAGGGTGATTGTATTCCTGAAGAGGAATGCCCATGTATTCACAATGAAGCCATGTATCAGCCTGGGGAAAAGATCAACGTTGACTGTAATACCTGGTAAGTATTTCCTGCGAAGTTGCATTCCTGGTTCCATCATTTTCCTTTCCAAAGATCTTAAGTAGTACAGCAGTAAGGAAAGATTTGGATTGTGCATTTCATCAGCTGATGGATCTTTTAGTTTTGGATTCAATAGCATGAGCAAGTTTTCTTCTGTTCTAGACAGATGGCCAAAGCACAAAATGGGAGGAAATCTTTGGGACTGGAGTGTCCATTAAGTATTATCCTATTTTGCAGTTCGTGCATTCAGAATAGCAGAACAGAACATGCTTTAATTCTTCACATGAGAAATGTAAAAGACTATTTTAACTGCAGAATCAATATAACATTTACTAGGGATGAGATGCCAAACAGACACCAAGTTTTAAGGAAATGTCTACACAAAACAGTGAGTTGCTTTACTATTAAAATGTTTAATTTTCATTCCTAGTGTGTGCAAGAATAGGATGTGGGAATGCACCAAAGATCAATGTCTGGGTACTTGTGCTGTTTATGGAGATGGACATTATATCACCTTTGATGACAAAAGGTTCAGCTTCAACGGAAACTGTGAATACACACTAGTCCAGGTATTGATAATCAGCAATAATAAATTGTAATGTAGTCTTGAACTTGTCTACAACAATAATATATTTTTCAATTTTATTCTTTACCTAGGACCACTGTGGGAAGAGTGGCACAGTCAATGGGACCTTCCGGGTTATCACTGAAAATATTCCCTGTGGCAACACTGGAACGACTTGCTCAAAATCTATCAAAGTTTTCCTAGAGGTAAGTAGGTACTGCATACACAACAGTTTTGTTCTGTATTTGTGTAAGGCGTAGGAGAAGTCAAGATAGCCATTGCTGCAAGGCAGTTGGAGAAAATGTTTTAAAAAGCAAGTCAACTTGTAAATTAAGCTTAAGCCAGAATCAGGTGAAATATTTGGTGGAACGTCCTTGCTTTTTGTCTTTTCCATTTCCCACCCTTACAAAGCTATCTTATACTACCCTTGAACAAACTACAGCTCTACAGGAAAATTATCGTTAGCAGAAATTTGGCCTATCATGCCAGAAGATTCTTTTATTCTGTGCACTGTAGTTCCTCCATGACTAACAAGACACCCTTTTTTGATCTACACCATTTAAAAAATATTTTTACCACCATTCCAGGAACCTGAGATTTGAACCATATCATTTAGATTTATTGCATTTGTATTATTCATTTTCATTACATAAACCGGTTTTAGTACTCTTAAAAGTGAGAAACCATGTTTAATAGCACAGCTGCAGCTACGGGGTTAATTTCTAATCACCTTTTCCTCCTGTTTCAGAGCTACGAACTGATACTTGGTGAGGAGCACGTCAGTGTTATAAAGACAGGACAAGATAGTGAGGTGCCGTACACAGTCCGCTATATGGGTATGTACTTGGTAATTGAGACCACCAGCGGACTGATTCTCATGTGGGACAAGAAAACCAGCATCTTCATCAAGCTCAGCCCTGATTTTAAGGTGCGGAACTGGCAGTTTAATTGCAGTTTAAGTCTAGATTTGGACTGGGTGTGAATTTTGGTGAGACCCAGCCATGATCCCAAACAGGTGATGTCTCTCACATTCTTGCAGGACATCATATGTTGTTTTCCATTCCTTTGGTACCTTAGGAAGTCATTGCAGCATCCTGCTGCTGTTTGGAGCTCTTAACGCAGTGTTCAGTGCCTGTTTGGCCTGACAGAACTTGAGCTGGCAAACCGCTTTTGCAGACTTAACTACGTTAAAATTACCCAGTCAACCTCGGTGAAGATTATCAGACCTCATTAGAATTACATAGCTACATGTGTAGAAATCAATTGAGTAGTCTTGATCTTGAAAGTAATTCATTGTTTCCAATACACACTGACACACAAATCAAATTATTGTACTTCAAGAACAAGGAAGTAAAATATTATGAGTGAAAGCGTCTTGTAAAATGCTATCATGTATTTTTCAAGCATGTATCTGAACTGGTGATAAGGAAAGTGTATTCCTGTTGTCATGCTCTCTCTTATAGCTTTTGGTATGTAAGAACTAAAAACTGTTGTAAATTAGGAATTTGTTATATTACTGAATACCACAGTGACATTTTGATTATGTATACACAAATCTAAGTGTAATTTAGAACTAGGTACAAAAGTTCATTTCAGTACCATAGATTCTTTTGCTGCCTAGCCCACTGGCACTTTATAGGAATAGTAGCAGTATGGAAAGTATGTACCTTAGATTCATAGAGAAAGCATAGCACCTGTTGTAGCCTATCATCATTTTACATATCTATACATTTGGAATGAGAGATATTTCTGGATGTGCAAGAAAAATGCCATTTCTTTTTCTACCTGTCTGCAGTCATAACAGTCCAGACTCAATGAATAGGTTACATGGCTGGATTGGTAGTATTTATGACAACTTTGTAAGACTGCCTTTTATACATACACCTATTGGATAAAACAACGCATAAATGAAAAGTGTAGTCAGCTGAGTCCTCATTTCCTTGTTAAGGATGTACATTAAAGATGGTAGGATAAAATGACCAAGACAGTTTTATTGTTCAGATTTAAAAGAAGAAAAGTCAATAGCAGTTTCTAGCCTTAGTGGTCATGTTCTGTTGCTGAGGAAACAGATGGCTGCTTTTCCAAAATATCTAAACCTGTATCTTCAAAGGATGAGAACGTTCGGGAAAGTTAGAATAGAATGGCACCACTAAGAGCTGAATTTCATGTATTCTTTCAGTTTCAGATTTTGCTTCAAGTTTCCTCGCATCCATCATTATTTTATTTCCTTTTGCAGGGTCAGATCTGTGGCCTCTGTGGAAATTATGATGGCAATGGCATCAATGACTTTACTACAAGGAGTCTGTCTGTGGTAGAGAATGTCCTAGAGTTTGGAAACAGCTGGAAAGTATCCTCTACATGTCCTGATGCTAATGTCATAAAGGACCCATGTTCAACCAACCCTTATCGAAAGTCCTGGTCAGAGAAGCAGTGTAGCCTCATCAACAGCGACGTCTTTGCTGCCTGTCACTCTCAGGTATCACCAGGGCAGGAGTTTACTCTGTGAAGACTAGGTCTGTGCATTACTGAAGCTAAAACGAAGGCTATCCTCATATGTTTTACCATACGTGCCTAATTCATTAGCGAGCATGTTTCACTTCAAATTGTGTCAGGAAAACTTCAGTCTGAATCTTGCTTAATGGGACAGATTTATATCCCCTACTTGTAACAAGTAATAGGCTATTTAGTTCATAGGAAATAATACTGATTTATTGGGAAAGAATAGTAATTTCAGAATTAGTATGTATTTTCTTGTGGTGTGACTTGAATAAAAGTTCTCATACACCATGTACAGAACACAAGCTCAATGAAATAATAATATTTTGGGGTAGTAATGAAGCATCAGCATAGCCTGAACTGACACTTAGTACATATCAACAAGGCAAGATAACTTTGTACTCTTCCTATTACCTTAGTTCTTTCCACTGCTAGAGAACTTCATTTTCAAATGTGGCTGCATTGGGAACATGAATCTAATCTTTCATTGGGACACAAGTCTAGATATCTAATTGTGTCGATATGTGATTTGGATATATTATCTGGCATTACCTCTCGTGTTTAACAGTGTATATAAACATAAGAAAAATAAATTAATGATGTAGGCCTTCCTTCTAAGATACTACAATTTTAAGAAAATTAGTCTAGCAAAGCTAAGAAAGAACTTAGACTGCGGGATGTGTAGTATAACATTTCTTTTTTATAACAGGTTGAACCAGCAAAATATTACCAAGCATGTGTGACCGATGCTTGTGCCTGTGACTCTGGAGGAGACTGTGATTGCTTTTGTACGGCAGTAGCTGCCTATGCTCAAGCATGTAGTGAAGTTGGTGTCTGCATAGCCTGGAGAACCCCATCAATCTGTCGTGAGTTTTATCTTATATGCATTTCTTCTGAGAGTGTAGTTAAATATACAGTAGTGCCTTGCTTATATCCTTGAACACATACTTTGGGTATCTCATGTACATGCATTATAATCCCACTGTGTAGACTTTTCGCACTCTTTTAATGGTCACACACTTTCACCTATTCATGGTTTTCAAGACTGTTCAACCAGCCTGGCAGGGATCTGATGAACAAACATGAATCAAAAGAAGTGTTTTTCTTCTGAACATGTCCAAATTTCTGTTTCTCCTTAGCACTGTTCTGTGATTACTATAATCAACAAGGGGAATGTGAATGGCACTATAAACCTTGTGGAGCCTCCTGTATGAAGACCTGTAGGAACCCAAGTGGAAAATGCCTCCATAACTTGCCAGGTTTAGAAGGTAAAAAGAGCTGCAAGTACCCTTAAGTGGGTACATTTGATTATAATTTTTTAATCATCTTTAATGGAGTCTATTTTCTCCGTCAGCTGCTTTTCTACCATTTAATTCTCTTCAACATCATTGCATCCACATGAATGGAGTATGGAAAATGGAGCTAAAAACATCTCTGGGGCTAAGTACTTGTGGGCTGTGCTAATGTTAGTACTCTGCATTACTTCCTAGGATTATTGGAAAAAAATAAGTAGTAAAAATTATGACTATTAAAAACAAGACCTGCAAATACATCCTGCACAAATAAAGCTTTTCCTGACTGTATCTGATTCTCACCTTTTCTATCTTCTATATGCCCTTTTCCTTGCTTCAGGCTGCTACCCTAACTGCCCACCAGACAAGCCATATTTTCATGAGGATCAGATGAAGTGTGTCAGTCTCTGTGACTGTTATGATAATGAAGATGGAAAGATATATAGACGTGATGAATGTCGTTTATGGTAAGGCTTAACGTACCAGCCTAATTGTGTACAAGGAAAAATGATCAAACCAGTAGTGGGAAAAATTGTATGTTCCTGTTTCATGACAGGACAAATTTTATGCTGCCTGAGTAAAAACAAAAAACAAACAAACAAACAAAAAAAGCCTTACTATCCAATGACAGTTTTCTTACTATTTAATAGTAAGAAGTTCTGTTACATGATCTGTTCTGTTGAATTTGCTCCTAATTATGTTGTAATTCCACAGCATAATGATATGACAAGAACCATAAGTACTTTATGATTGGGCTTCCTCTATTTCCCATTCCTATCGCAGGAAAAATATCATTCCAGAAGTATATATATCTAACAGGGGTCTGCTCCCAAGGATTTTATTACATTCTTATACTGCTTGTAGGATTTAGACTCTTTCCGTGTTTAGCCTGTATTTTTAGTACAAAAGCATTGCTAGTGCAAAGAAAGTGATACACAGCTTTCCTTAACACTTCCACCTGTAGCTTTGCATAATCTTTAGTTTCACTTCTATTTACAAGCTTGGGTTTAATATAAAGAAAGATTTGGGAAAACAGTGGCAAAAAAAAAGAAGCCAACATAAATTCGATACTCAAGGAATAAACACAAATAAAGTGATGTTAACACAAGGAATGGGGTAAAGAGTGGAACTTTCCATGATGTAGTGTGAGTCATCAGAACTGACTGCGTGAAAGAAAAAATGAAGACCTGCCTTTATTCAGGCTATATGTTGGAAGTTCTGGAGAGTGAAAAGGGCCTCCTAGTCAGTAACCTGGAACAAGCAGTTATTAATTAGCTGGAATTTAGGCAACATGCGCATTTGAATCCGAGTATCTGAATCAACCAAGTTCTCATTCACAACTGCCAAATCCTGCTTCTTGATACTAGTATCTGGCAGAAAGAAGATAGTAATAAAATTAGCTCATAATCAAAAAATGTGTTTTTTTCTGTTTTTTATTTCAGCGAATGCACATCAGAAGGTTTACAGTGCAAGTTTGATGATAAAGGTAAGACAGCGAATAAGCATTATTAAGAAAATGAAATACTGGCTATTATCTTTTCATAGATGACTGACAAAAACCTTCTGAATTACAGCATGTAACTGCATTTATGAAGGGAACACCTATAAATATAATGAACTCATCTACAACACCACAGATGGAACTGGATGGTGTTTCAGTGCAGTGTGCGATGTCAATAGAACAATAAGCAGAAGTATCTTTAAATGTGGCATCATAACAACAACAACAACCCCATTTACATTTTCTACAAGTCAGCCCACAACTACTGCTTCAGGTATGCATGAATACTCTTTAAAATAACTGAAAAATCTCTGGAAGGGATTAAAACTTGCCTGAAAGGGAGGACCTTTTCATCAGTTAATGGCATATATTTTGCTTGAAACTATTGACTTCTGCTGGAGCAACCAATTCAGCTGGCAGCTTCAGTTGCTAGAAAAGACCATAACCAAGATTTAGAAATGTACAGCACTTCTTACAATGTCAATCTCCACTGTTTCACCATGTTTTTTTCCAGTGGAAGAACAATAGAGCTTATTCGTTGTTGCACTCTGGAGAATATCCCCACTTCCCTGCAGATAAAAAACAGCAATTCCATGAGAATTGCTCCAGACCAACTTCTGAACACACAGAAGATAATTACAACCATTTTAAAAATTACTGACCACATTAGCACAAACTGAAGATAATAACTTCCGTTTGAGGGAATACTCAAATTATTTAACCATTCTTTGTAACCGTTCCTAACTGTTAGTCTTTAACAACCTCGTATTCCTGCAATACACTTCTACAATATTCCTGCAGTTAGCTCATTATACTGACCATGTAATTGTGAGAAATTGAGAAATATTTCAGCAGAATTATACAATACTACAGCAAGATCTGTACAATCAAATTTAAGTCTTCTATTAAGCAGATGTAACATTCATAAGAAGAAAGTGGTATATATTCCATATGCTTATTTTCATAATGCTAAGAATATGAAATCTTATTAAAATAAGAAGAAAATATATATTAAAGTATATCTTTTATATATTCCATATGTATATTATATACATTATATACAAAATATTATTTATTCTATATTATCAATTTACAAATATATGACATATTATAATACTAAAATAAGTAGAAAAGTCATTAACCTGTAAAAATATTTTAAAACTTGTGTAGTTATGTGACTAAGCATAAATAAGTACAGAGATAATAGTAAGGAGAATAAAAACTCGTCTTACTTCTACTGTAAAAATCATGAAATGGCATTATCCTATGTATTGACATTGCAAACAATGCATGTTATATTAACTATATTTAACTACAATTTTTTTAATGTCAGATTAAGTACAACTAGAAAAAGAAAACAGAGATGAGATGAAAACCTACCTTAGAAATGAAACTCAAGGCTGTCAAAGCAAATTTATTAAAATTAAAATACTATGTTAACATATATATTATTACATATAACATTAAAATATATGGAAGATGAATAATTTCTTCCTGTCACTTTCTTTAGTAACAGAAGACAAGACTTATATTTCTTCCTTTTAATTACAGAAATGGTAACCACAACACCAGTGACAACTGTATGTGTGAAGAATGTATGCACATGGTCAGAATGGTATGATAGCACACAGCCTGAAAACAAAGAGGACAGTGGAGACAATGAAACATTTGAAAATCTCAAAGAGAAAGGATACAGTGTTTGTAAAAACCCAAGCAGTGTTCAGTGCAGAGCACAAGATTACCCAGATACAGAAATAAACAATCTTAACCAAACAGTAGAATGCAGTCAAAGCAGAGGATTGATATGCAATAACAAAGACCAAGCATCTAAGCATTGCTATAACTACCAAATCAGAATATTATGCTGTAGTTATAAACCATGTTCAGAAACACAGCCTACGACTCCAAAAACAACAGAAGAGATTACAACTACTGCTATAGAAACAACACCATTTACATTACAGACAAAGACAAAATCAACAACAGCAAAAAAAGAAACTGCAGCGCAAAAAACGGACCTACCTACAATATCACCAAAAGTCACAGAGACAAGACAAAGCACAACCACTCCTCTGCCTAAAACATCATATACAGAAAAGACATCACAAGTCTCAACAACAAGGTACCAGGACACATCTACACCTGCAGAAACCTCCACTATAGAAACCCACACTCCAGCCACACTCACTAGTGCCTCCACCACCCTGCACTCAGTGACAACCACAGCTGCTACCACAGTACTGATAAGCACCACTAAACGTCCAAAAACAGGAGCAACCACAATCACATCCACAAGCAGTATCAGTACTGAAAGCACACTCGCTCTGACATCAGGCACGACCACCATCATAACCACACCAACAGAGCCCATCACACCTACCAGCAGTGCCAGCACCACCAAGACCTCCATCCCTGCAATAGGAGGCACGAGCCCCATCACACCAACAGTGCCCACCTCACCCACCAGTACTACCACCACCTCCTCCACCACAACCACGTGCCAGGAGCGCTGTGCCTGGACACAGTGGTTTGATGTGGATTCGCCAGGCACTGGTAGCGAGGATGGAGACATAGAGACCTTCACAAATATCCGAGCCACAGGTTTTGAATTGTGTGTCCAGCCACAGGACATCAACTG
>VXAA01001746.1:40689-53047 GCA_013399115.1 Anseranas semipalmata | reverse complement strand
CTTCCGGGGGGCGTGGGGTTCCCGGCAGGCTGGGGGCGAGGGGGAGAGCTTGGCCCCCCCGGAGCCGCACGGTCGGTTGCGCCTCGCCCCATCCCCTGTGAGCTGCGGTGGGATGGCGGTGCTGCGGGGCTTGGGCTCGCAGCGGGAAACCTTAGGTAGCAGCGTTACGGAACTGGTGGAGTTGTGCCTTGTGCTCAGCCCCTCGTCTCCGGCGTCGTCCCACCCCTTTAATCAATGCGGTGTCGGGGATGGGGGGCTCGCCGTGCCACACTCGCATGCCTGCCCTCATCCCATGGGGTGCAGCCCACACCTCCGGCCCGAGGGTATGCCCGGACCTTTGGGCGATGCTCGAGGCCGCTGCTTTCAGCTCCCTCCTGCGCATCCTGCGACCAGCAGCGTGATTTTTAAAGTTCCCTCCGCCATGCCCAGGTGCAGTGACGAGGGGCCGGGGCCCTCATGGGCCACCGTGGCTATTTAACACCATGCCGCTGCGGCCGGTGTGCGCTGACGTCCCTTGACTTGGCTCCAGTGGTGGCTGTCCCTGCCTGTACGTGCTCCGGGGCCGTTCTGGCCGTGTCGAGTGCGGGCGGCGGTGCTTGCGGCCGGCAGTCTGCCTCCTGATTTATACCCAGCGCAAATGTTCTCCCCGACCTCCTGCTCGCGAGACGCCAAGCCAGGAGCGTTCCCTGTGCAGCAGTAGGGCTGGGGGCAGAGCGGGATTAGTCGGGGTTTTGGGTTCTCCTCACTGCTTCCCATCTCACAAGCGGCGTGGAGCTGCCGTGGGCTCCCCTGCTCGGGCTGAGCATCCCCCGCGGCGCTCACCTGGGTGCCGCTGCTGCCGCCGTCCCGGTCCCCTCCCTGGGCACGGCTCCTGACTCTTTATCCCCTGCTGTGGACAAAGCACGCGGTGCGTGCCGCGGGGATGTGGGGCCAGCGATCGCCATGGCAACCCCGTGCCACAAACAGGGATTTTTGTTGGCCAGAGCTGCCCGGGGGGGCTCCGTGGGGTGCAATGAGTGGGCCCTGGTACGGGGAAGGTGTCGGCGGGAAGCCCTGCCCTGTTCCCGCAGCGCCGCAGCATCCCCTCGCGCTGCCGATTCGATTTCTAACGGGGACACCTGGAGTTTAATATGCTGGGGAATGGGAAAAATTAAAGTGAACAAATATTTAAGGATTACTGAGTCTCATGTTAACAGGAAGCCTCGCGGTTGTAAAGGTAGTATTTTGGACATCTAATATCTTCTTGCTTGCTGAATCCCACGTGGGAAGTCTCTTTGCAGAGGACGAAGCTTTTCTTCAAATCTGTGTTGGAAATTTGGGCAAAATTGGACTTGAACACAGAGGTGCTCGTTCTTCGCGCAGTCTGTCTGTCTGGATGGCGGTAGTGCTCGGCGGTGCCCAGGCGAAACCCAGCACCTTCCCCCTGGCCTCCGCGCAGACAGCCCGTTGGGATGCGGGATTCTTTGCTTTGCGCCCCAGCGACCTTTCCGCCGCCCAGCCGGAGGGGTGCTCTTGCTGGCACCGCCGTTCTCCCCTCAAACAAGGATTGAATTTGTTCTAGAACTTGTTAGGAGCCAGCAAAAAAGAGCTCACACGAACTCCTCGCGAGGAGCAGTTGTACCGGAGGAGCAATACGCTGAGTGCTTGTAGCATCCAGAATCCAATAGGCTTCATCAGAAGGAATAAATATTTAATGGAGCTGCAGTTTATATATAAGCCAATCGATGCGTCTGTGCCAAAAAGGCCTTTAAAGAGGTTTACCTGTCACCGAGCAGGGGGTGATGCAAGCACCGGGGTGGTTTTCCGTGGCACTGCCGCTGCTGTGCAGCGGGGCGTGCTCCGTGCCCCTTGCCGCACGCGGGGGCTCGGCCGGGATTTGCAGCTTGGCCTCGCGGCGCGGCTCTGTCGTGAGGGCGAGGGCAGCCGCTGCCCGGGAGGCGCGGGGCCGGCAGCGGGCGATGGCGTGCGTTGAAGGGCTCGCGCTGGCTGCAGCCCTTCCTTCTGGAAGGAGAGAGCTTCTGAAGTGCACCGAGCGCGTAGCGAGCCTTGCGTCCTTGCTTTTAGGTCCATTATGATCCTGGCGGCTGCAGTGCTCGCGTAGCCGTAGCTAATGCACCTGAATCTCAAATGTAGTAACTCTGAGACGCCTCTTGCTTGAAGCAGAGCGCCAGCCAGTTCCCATGACCTCTGAAAGGGCTAATAAAAGCATCAGGTGTCATCTGATCGCCAGGATGCTTGCTGAAAAGCCGGCGTCCAGAAATACCGCCGTTGCTTTGAAGTCCAGGCGGGCAGTGCCCGAGTGCAGGTGCTGCCTCGCTGCTGCAGCGGCAAGCGAAGGGCAAGGGCTGCGAGCTGGAGCGTGGCTCGGGAGGGCCCCGGGCAGCGAGCCCCTGAGCCCCGGTGGTCACTGTTTCTGCGGGTTGTGTGTGCTCGGGGTTCTCCTTGCTGCATTGCCGCCCCTTGGTTTTTGTGTTGGTTGTTCCCTTGCTTCTGCTCAGTTCCTCAAAGCGATGCTGAGTTTCTATTGTATGTTTTTTTTTTTTTTTTCTTCCCCTGCAAACTGTAGAGTTTGGATTTCTTGCTCTGACTGCAGTGCTTGAGGAGCAGGCGGGGGTGAGCCCCTCTCCGGGCAGCACCCACGGGGCTGCGGTTGCAGATGGGGGCTGCTCGCGGCCGAGCTGGCCAAAGCTGCAGGGCGCTGGGGCTGGAAGCAGGGATCTGGGGAGCATGGGGGCCTCGAGCCGGTACGGCCGCTGGCTGGCGGCACCTTGCTGATGGGAGCGAGACCCGGGTAATCACTTCTGCCTTATTGATAATGAGCTGCTCGGGGCTGTCGGGAGGAATTTCTCCGCGTTTGATTGCGCTCCAGGGCTCTGCTCCGACCATTGTTGCGGCGCCGAATCCTTACGGCTGCTCAGGAATTGTTTGAGTTGGACCAGAAGCTGTTTTAACAGCTGCTGCGGCCAGCAAAGCGGCCGGCATTAACTCCCGGGATCCGGGGCGTGCTTTGCCCCAGGCTGGCCGCGGTTCTCGGTGCCCTGGGGCTGAGCTCGTCCCGGAGGGGCTGGGGCACCTGGTGCTGCCCCGCAGCCACTGCTCTCCATCCTGGGCTCCTGCAGAGCTCAAGCTGTGCCGGGCATCGGATTCCTGTGTGGAAATGCCCTTGGTGAGGATGAGACGCCTCTGCAGGGCTTTAGCCATGGCTTAGGTGCCTTGACCCTGCGGGGCAGAGCATCCTCGGGGTGCGCGGTGTGGGCACGGCGGCTGCTCCCTGCACCGGGGTCTGAAATGCAAACTGCTGACTCGCCTGAAACGTGCGCCTGCATTTTCACTCAAGGAAAATGTTATTCCCAGTTAATGGAGACGTTACAGAAACCACAGTTTGACAGCATAGGCTGTTATTATTAAACTCCTAAATAATGTGGTCAAGCTGACAGGTGTAAATGGTTATGGGTTAAATTTCTAGAGTGTGATGTAAGGATGGCAGAAGTAACTCCAATGGCTTTAGTTTGGGGGTGGGGAAGGATCTCGATGCAGCTGAGATCAGAGTAAACCATGGGCTGCACCCAGCACCGGCCAAGGCTCGCTGTTGACTAAACACCTGGTGCGTGGGGCCGTCGGTGTTTGCAGAGGTTTCTTGTGCAGAAGCACAGCTCGGCAAAGGAGCGCCGGGAGCGGAGGGCGGTGGGGACGGGCTGCCGTGCGCCCGACGCAGCCCTTGGAGAGCGGCAGCCGCGTCGCTTCGGACCTTCATCATCTTCATTTTCCCCTTCAGGCTGGTGTGACGCTGCTGGGGCTGGCTGTGTGACGCTCGGTCCCGTGGTAGCAATGGGACCAAAACGTCAAAAGGGCGCAGCGAGGGGGGAGAGTGGCCCCGCGCACAGGCGCGCTGTCGCTGCCTCTCTGGGAGTCGCTGCTTCCTCTCGTGCAGCGGGGGGGGGACGGGGGGGATGCAAATCGCTGCTTCTGGGAAGCCTGGCGCGGGCGCACTGTGCGGTCCGCAGGAGGCTGCTTCGTGCTAACTGTTGCTTTTTCTTCTTCCCTTTTTTCAGACAGAAATTGCTAAAAGGCTGAATACAATTTTAGCGCAGATCATGCCTTTTCTGTCACAAGAGGTAAGGATGTTTCCACGCCCCGGGTGGGGGCTGTTCTTTCCCGGGAAGCCTGCTCCCACCGAGCCAGCTTTCTGGGGGCCTGGGGGTGGTTTGTGAGAAGCAGGGCTCGGACCTGCTGTGGGTGCTGTGAAACCCTTGGGGTGGGGGCGAGCGGGACCCCGGGAGGGACCTCGCTGGGCTGCACGGCTCTGCCTGCCCGCGCAGAGCTGGCAGCGCAAACCAGCCCCTGCAGGGAGGTGTCCCCAGGCTGCTGCTGTCACGAGGGGTGACCGGAGCTGGGGGGGGAGCAGGGGTGTCCTGGGGCATGGGGGGTCCCGGCTTGCTGCCCACGTGTCCTGCTCTGACCCAGCCGCACGCCTTTGTCCCCACAGCACCAACAGCAAGTTGCACAGGCTGTTGAACGTGCCAAGCAAGTGACAATGACGGAGTTGAATGCTATCATCGGGGTACGTGGACTTCCCAATCTGCCTCTCACCGTGTGTATACCCCTTTTATTCCTATCATTTACCATAACCAGAGGCAATCCTGCGCTCAGGTGGCGTTAAGGAAGGGCAGCTCGCAGCACCCCAGCCGTCCCAGCCGCCCCAAATCCCCGATCCGGCACTGGGCCAGGCGGGGTCGTGCCCCGCACCTGCAGCCAAATTGTCCCCGGCACTGGTGCAGCGCCAGGAGCCTCCGCCAGCTGAATGCTCCGGTGTCCCCGAGACTGGGAAGCGTTCTGGGGGAGCTGAGCAGGGCCCGGGCCCCCCCAGCCCCCAGAGCCCAGGCTTGCCTCTGTCTGTACTGTTGATGTGAAATGTGCTGTAAGCTTGACGGAGTTGTTGTTCCATGCATTGACTTACCCGCTTCGGTGTCGCCGGGGTCTGTTACGTAGACCTTGAGCGTTTTTAAGACTAACGAGTTTTATTGTCTCTTTAATTGATGTAATGGTCTCCTCAGTCCTGCAGGAAACCTGCTCTGTATTGGAGCTCCCGTAACGTGGGACAGCTGAGGCCCCAATCAGTGTCCTGGCTCGAGCTCTTTTGGGTTTAGCTTCTTGTTTTCTAGAGAATGCTTAATTTTTTTATATTTTTTTTTGGAGCAATTATTTGCACTTCTTTCTCATGGTACAAGGAAGTTTCTCGACTCTGTTTGCATTTAACCTGCTCTTGGTTCTTCCCGCTGTTGTATGGAAGCGGGAGCAGCCCCTGGCTTCCTGCAGCAGCCGCTGCACCGGGAGCGCAGAGCCCTTGCTGCGTTGCGTGCCCTGCAGGACGTGCAGGCTGCGTGCGTGCGTTTTCCCGTTTTAATGGGAAGCCCTGAGCGGCCCTGCAGGGGCTGGGAGGGCAGCTCTGCGGCCCTGCAGGGGCTGGGGAGCGGCTCTGCTTTGGTTCGTTGCTTGAAGTCAGAGCCAGGAGTCGAGGCAGCTAGAGGCAGATATTGGAATTCAATTAAGGTAAATGAGCGGGGCCCATGACCCCCATTTTCAAGGTAATTGCTTCCTCGGATCAGAGCTAACGTGAGTGTCGTCCCGTCATTAAGCAGCCAGCCATTTAATCGTTTTGCCTGACAAACTTTCACGAGGCAGAATTACAGCAGCGAGCCGAGCGCGGGGCTGTGCACTGCGGCGTGCCCGGCTGGGGGCACGGGCACGGGGACGGCTCCGCTGCCTCGCGCGGCTGGGTTTAGCTGAAGTAAACGTGCTCCCTGCTGGTGCGGGGAGCCCCCGGTGCTGTGGGTGCTGGTGGGGCCACGGCTCAGCCCAGGGAGGCATGGCCATCATTGGGATGCGCTGCTGCACCTGCTCTGGCCCCAAAACCAGAGCTTTTGTTCTTCACCAAAGAGAGTTTCTCCCCTGTGTGTGCTCGTGCACTGGTTTGTTATTGTAGGGTTGCTCGTGTGTGTCTGTGCTTCTGGAGTGGAAGAGAGCCGCGCTGGGGCGTGCACGGCCCTGCTCCCCTGCGTCCCGTGGGGACGGGGTGGGGACAGGGTGGCTCCGCTGTCCCTGCGGGGCCTCGCAGCCGGAGGAGGCAGCTCTATTTATAAACCACACCAGCATCTTAGTGCAGGTGCCGAGAACAAAATCGACGCGCACGAAAAATGCACCAAATCATTAAAACTTTTTTTCGCCCTTTTTGAGGTCAAGAACTGTTAATTTTATGCATCTAGGCCATTGTCTCACAGTTCCTCTGCTTCAGGCTTCTGTGAAATTGAGCCCTTGATTTGGTTATAGCTCTGGAAATGATTAGACTACTTTACTAAATTTAACGCAAGTGGTGAACTTAAGTGGTGAACCATTAAATCGGTTAACAAAGGCATGAAGCATGATGTACATAATCCAATTAAAAACACTCTACATACAAGATATTCCTTGCCAGCCTTTCTCGTAAACCGTAACCTCTTCATATCTTCACCATATTTGTCTGGTGCATGCCGAGAGACCCCAGAAGGAAAATGGCTCTGCGCCTGCGCATCCCTCGCTGGCTCCTCTCGCTTGGCTGGGACCCGGGGCGAGGGGCTGAGCGGTGCTCGACGCCCACCCTTGCACCGAGTCCCCTTTCCCAGGAGGGCTGCTGGGTGCCATGGCAAAGCCACCTGAGTCCCCAGGTCCTCCCCGGATGCTCTGGGATCGGTAATTCCCTGCCGTCCCCCGGTGCTGGGTTTGCAGCATCATTGCACCGCCTTGCTCCAGGTTGATGTCCCGAGCTCTGCGGGGAAGTCAATCCGATGTTGGATGCTGCCAGCAGATGAAAAGCCCCAGTGCATAGCCCAGAGCTGCTCTGAATTGCCTTTTAGCACGCCAGGGCAATGCTGCAAGAAGAGTCCTTGGCCCTGGAAGGCTGCGGGCGGGCGCAGGACCAGCTGCTGCCCTGTGTCCCTGAACGTCCTGCAGCGCTCGCTCCGCTTTGCTGTGCTTCTCCACAGCCCCGCTCGGAGGGAAGCTCCCCATCCCGTGTTGGCCCTGCTGCCGAGCAAGGCGAGGACACTGCACCAGCACGACCGGTGGTGGGTGCCCGGCTTGGGGCTGCAGTTGCGGGGGTGTTTTTTGGGTGCTGGAGGTGGCTGAAGAGCTCCCATGCCCTAGCAGCTTGCGGTTTGCAGCTGCACCCGTGGGGCTGTTTGCAGACAAACCCCAAATGATGTGGGTTTTGAAAACCACCTTTTGCTGGGAAGCGACTCAGATGGGGAGGGATGGCGCTTTTTGGCAGAGAAGGCGCTAAGCGAGGAGCATCGCTGAACTCTGCTGCATCCCTCTGCTCTGCTGGGGTTCGGGCAGGATTTCCCCTGCTGTGGAGTCTCCAGGATGCGATTCCCAGAGGGATGCGTGCTGATGGCTCCGTGGGCTCACACGCACGGATGTGGCAGAGCAAAGCAGCTGGGAAGGACGGGAGCTGCGAGCAAAGCGTGGGCACCCTCCAGCAGCGCTGCAGGCGCGGATGCGCCCTGGGCTCGTCGTCCCTTCGTCACCTCCTTCCCACCGCGCTGGGGGCGAAGGGCTGCAGCCTCGTGGGAGCCGGCGAGGAGGCTTCCAAGGTGCCGTCTGCTCACCGGTTCCTGCCTGCCAAAGGGGAGGAAAATGCCTCTTAAACGTTATCTCAAGCCGTGGCGGGACGTTGTGGCTCAATGCTCATTTCCACACCTTCGCTGGGTGGCTCATACCCCGTGGGGCCGGTCCCACGCAGCTCAGTGAACCGTTGGATGGACGTGTTTGCCAGAAGCTTTTAAAAAAAAAAAAAAAAAAAAAAGGAAGAGAACAGTGTTTTTCTGCTCTGCTGGAGGGAGAGGCTCAGGGGGCCGAGCTGTCCTGCCTTCCTCACTCTGCCCCGCCTGGGCACCACTGGGCTGGGTCTCGGTGGAGCTGCGTTGTCTCCTGGGGCTGTGCCAAGGCTGCGCACCCTCATCACCGGCCGGAGTCTGCCCGGGCAGCCAGGGGTGCCCGCAGCACCGTCCCCTTCCTCCAGGCTGCTGCCGCTACTTGGAGTTGGTGGCCCCGGGGCGGGGAGCTCGCAGGAGGAGCATCGTGAGACCGTGCTTCTGCCCACCACGGGAACTGCGGAAAGCCAAGGAGAAAGTGTCGGATCTTGGTGCTGGAAAGCGCCTGGGAGAATGCTCCAGTATCGTGGCCAGCCCTGCCTCAGCCTCGCTGGAACGGGTGGAAATCATGTGAAGCTGGGGTTGTAAAGAGCTCATTGATCTCAGTAAGAGGCGAGGCTCTGTTCCTCCTGCTTTGAGACAGGAAGGATCGGTCGCAGAATGCCGGCACCATCTGGCAGAGCTGTGGGTCTGGGGACCCCCTCGTGCACCCCGGTGCCCCCTCGCCCTGCCAGCGCGGGCTCCTTGTGTGCGCTGGACTGAGGACAGCTCTGAGCTTTTGGAGGTCCTGAGGATGCCGCCTCCTCTCTGCACCATGGATGGAGCAGCCCAGCTCAGCAGAAGCCAAAAGCTCCTGCTTTTGAGGACAAAATGATTTATGCTTTTTCTCTAACAGCTCTGCGGATGCCTAATTGCCTTCTGGATTTGGCTTCTGCCACAGCCGAGACCTTTGCACTGCCCGGAAGAAGCTGCGTTCTGAGATAATGCATCTCCTCCGCCTGAAACTGCAACTGCTTACTTTCCAATCTGACCCCGGGTCGCGTGCTGGGCGGGGATTTCCCTCTCGCCTCGCGAGGTTTAGAAACCGAAGCCGGCTGCGAGAGGCGGGCAGGCGTGGGCTGCCCACCCAGCTCTGCCCGGCAGCGCGAGGCTGCTCCGGCCCCGTTGGCAAGTGGCAGCAGCTCGCCCATCCCTGCTGCCTCTTGCGATAGCTCCTTCTGTCGGGAGGTGGGTGGAACCCCTGCTTCCCCTGAGAAATTCCCGGTACAGGGTTTTTTCCAAAAAGCCACGTCCACAAAAACGGGACTGTGGGGGGCTGCTGGGCGTTTGCAGCGTGCCCCGAGGGGTGCACGCGGTGCTGGGTGCGCACGGCCTCGCAGCTGCTCCCATCTCTGCATCGTGGGCATGGGGAGGCTGTGGGCTGGAGGGTGCCGGTGATGCTGGAGGGCCGAGGCCGGGAGCCCCGCGGCGGGGCGGAAAACAGCAACCGCAGCGGCTTCAGCTGCAGCCGCCCTTCGCTGCGGGAGCCCTTTCCCCCCGCATACTTGTGCTGTTGGCACAGTGGGTTCCAAAGGCTCCTTTGGAGCTGTCGGGGCTTGAAGCGCTGCTAACGGGGGCACTCCCCGGCACCTTTTACGCGTGTTGCCTGGTCCCCATGCCCTGAGCACAGACCTCCAGCACCCCTCGGGTTGATTCCCCATTCTCTGCTTTCCCCCTGTGTTTTGTGAGCTTTGGGCTGCAGCCCCTGTGCTGCCCCGTGGGTGCAGCGCTGGGGAGATGTGCTGGGTGCTGGAAATGTCCCTGATGGGAATGTAGCATCCCCCCCGAGGGCCCTGCGTGGTATTTTTGCCTTGTTCCTGTGGCTTGAACGGAACCACACTGTGGTGGTGCTGGCAGGAGCCCCTTGCTCCCCAGGCAGCGAGGTGCAGCACAGGCGCTGGTGTCGGGACACGGGATGTCCCCTGCCTGCTGCCATCACCCGGGCTCTGCGCTGAGACCAAAGCCCCCTGGAAGCTGGCACAGAGGGCCCCTGCCTGCCACTGTCCGTGCCACTTCGGGGTGCACGAGCGGGAGCGCAGGCTGGTGGTGCATTGCAGGACCCTTGTCCACAGCTTGCCCGCTTGGTGACTGTTCGTGCCATGCTTGGTGGCACTGGGGAGGGAGGAGATGTGACCCGTGGCAGCGCAGGTCGGCAGGGGAGGAGCGGGGGCTCCACTGCCATCGGGTTCCCCCCAGCCCCTCGTTCCCGCAGTTGCCCGAGCGCAGCCTTTGCCCGCAGCCCGCTCGGTGCTGCATCGTAGAGGCAGGAGGGGTGGAAACGCCAGCGCCGGAGGGCATCCCTGGGCTGCTGCTGTCCGCGGGGTGAGGAGCTGGAGCAGGAGTTACAGCCTGGAGCTCTTGGAAATGAAAGCACTGGGGGCAGACTTTGACCCGTAACCTGCTAACTCAGATTTCAGCTTGTTTTCTTCTAGCAAGTTTGTATTTGAAACAGAGACGCGAGGGATGTGTTTTCTTTTTCCCCTTCCTGTCCCCAAAGCCGTGTTCACCTTCTCCCGGCTGAGGAGGAGCCGGCTGCTCCCGCGGCCTGGCCAGGGCTCGCCGCTTCCCGAGGAGCCCAGGAGCAGCCGGTGCTGGCCGGGCTGCGGCCCGGTGCTGGTTGCTGCGGCGGGGCAGAAGGGCGCCCGGTTCGGCCGGCCCCTGGGTGCTCCGGTTTTGTCCGTCTGGTCTGGCTTAGCAGCTGCACTCCGGCCAGAGCTGTTTTCTGCAGCCTGGGTAGTGCTGATGCTTTTGCTGATGTCTGTTGAAGAGCAAAACCGTTTAAATCTGCAGCAATGATGCAAATCGCCTTGTGTTAAGGATGACTCCCGTGCTCTGGCCCAGCCGCGCGTGCTGTGGCTGGGACCGCCCCGGGGTCCCCGCCGTCTCTCCTGCTAACGGGGCTTCTCCTTCCAGCCGGCCGAGCGCGGCAGCTCGCGGGGCCTCACCTCCTGGCGCGGTGCGCCTCGAAATCCCACCCAAGGGCTCCAACCTGCCCCCGTCCCGCTGCCCCCTCCCCGGCTCACTGGTGGTCTCATTGCAGCAGCAGCAGCTCCAGGCTCAGCACCTCTCCCACGCCGCCCACGGGCCCCCGGTCCAGCTGCCGCCGCACCCCTCAGGCTTGCAGCCGCCCGGCATCCCGCCCGTCACCGGCAGCAGCTCGGGGCTGCTGGCTCTCGGCGCCCTGGGCAGCCAGGCACACCTGGCCGTCAAGGACGAGAAGAACCACCACGACCTGGACCACAGAGGTGAGAGCCCTGCTGCTTCCAGGGGTGGGGCGGTCCCGAAATGATGCTTGAGCCCCCAGCTCGGGGGCTGCAGGAGGTGCCGCTGTGGGGTGTTCCTCGCTTCCAGGCCATCCCAAAGCTCCTGCTTCGCTTGCTCGCCATGGGCAGATGGTGTTTCAGAGCAGCTTGGGGCTGGTGGGGTTTGAGAGGTGTCACCTAGTGGGGGACTGCCTCCAGATTGCTCCTTTCTCTGCCCATTTAGGACAGGGAATGCAAATTACTCGAGAAATGACAGCAGCAGGTTGACCTCTGTCTGGTTGATTTGCTCCTGTGCCCCTGAGCTCGCCCACGGGGCTGAGTCCCTGCAGGCTCTGACGGAGCCTTGACACAAGTCTTGTGTCCCCGTTCAGCCATGCAGCGATGGCCAGGCAGCCGCCCTCCTCCTCCTGCCTCCTCCATCACCATCAGCTCTGCTCAGAGACTTCTGATGGGCTGGAAAACAGTGGTATTCACTATCACGCTTGTTTTTTGCTTATTATCAGCAATAAATCAGTGTTTTTGGAAGAAAAAATGAAGCATAGGTTCAGTTGCAAAACGATAGCGATGAAGATTTTCCCTGCAAACCCACCTGTGCATTAACACACGATTCACAGGGCGGTTACCTGACAGCATCACGAAGCTGTCGGGTTCTGCTGCGTGTGTTCTTCTCCCCGTGAAAGCCAGTGAGAAAAAAATATTGGTAGCAATTATCTAATTACATTCATTTTTCTGCACGGATTTAAATTACCGGGAGGAAAATGGGGCTGTTTGCGTATAAGTGAATGGCTAAACCACGTCCCGCTGGCGTGGCACCGGCTGCCTGCGTAGCACCGCAGAGACGGGTGCTGCGGGTGCACGGGGCCTTCTCCCGGGTTTGTGACTTCGGGTGTAAAAACCTCGGCTCGATGCCCTTGCCTTTGGGTTTCAGCGCATTTCCTCCGTGTGCCGCGTGGTTTGCCATCTAAATCGCTTTGATGAAAAGGAAAGGGGGAGGAGGTGGCGGGAGCTGGGTGCGCGAGGGAAAGGAGTTCTAAAGCAAAGCCGAGGGGAGCCCGGATGTGTTTTGAATTAAGGCAGGAGACAGCAATGAGGAGCTTCTAGGTTTATTTTTCTGCTTTAAGACTTATTCTAACGGGCGTTATTTTTCTGTCTTCTCTTTGTTTTGGCTGTGACCTCGCCTCTGACACCGGCTGCTTCTAAAAGAGCGAGACTCGAGCGCAGTAAGTTCCGTTACCTCCTTTTCTTCCCGCTCTCAGTTCCGATGGCTGCGCGTTTTTGTTCCATCTATTGTTTTAAAAAACGGGCGTTTGGGGGCACGCTCAAGGGACGCCTTTCGGAGGGGTCTTACTGAAAAAAGAAACAAACGGG
>VXAA01001746.1:19863-38242 GCA_013399115.1 Anseranas semipalmata | reverse complement strand
GGATGCGCCCAACAGCCCGGCCTCAGTCGCCTCCTCCAGCAGCACTCCCTCCTCCAAGACTAAGGACCTGGGCCACGTACGTGTCGTGTTCTGCTCTGCCCTGCCCTACCTGCAGGGTCCAGGGCTTTCCGAGCAGGGGATGCTCTCCCGTGGGTGCCAGCAGTTGAACCTCATCCTTCTGTATGTATGTGTGTATATGTATTTGTCCCTTCTCCATCCAGAATGATAAATCATCAACGCCCGGCCTCAAGTCGAACACTCCGACGCCGAGGAACGACGCTCCGACCCCGGGGACGAGCAGCACCCCGGGGCTGCGGCCGATGCCCGGCAAGCCGAGTGGCATGGACCCGCTGGGTGGGTACCGCTGCTGGGGCCGCAGCAGCTGGGGGGGTTACCAGGGACCTAACCCAGCTCGGCACGAGCTGCAAGCAACTCACGCGGGGATGGGGGCGAGCGGGGTGGCACGGCCATCATGCCGTGTCCCCTGACCGCGTCCCCGACCCGCCTGCAGCCTCGGCCCTGCGGACGCCCATCTCCATCGCGGGCTCCTACGCGGCTCCCTTCGCCATGATGGGGCACCACGAGATGAACGGCTCGCTGACCAGCCCCGGCGCCTACGCCGGCCTGCACAACATCCCCCCGCAGATGAGCGCCGCTGCTGCCGCCGCCGCCGCCTACGGCCGGTCGCCAATGGTGAGCTTTGGAGCTGTACGTAGCACTTTTAGCTCCTTTTCTCGCTCGCGGTGGGTGGGGGGAGGGTCTGGGGGCATGGGGGGGGGCTGTGTTGGGTGTGAAACTGGGGCTTGTCCTCAGCCGTGGTTTGAATCGGCTGCTGTCAGGGGGTGCTGGGTATGGAGCTCGGGGGGGCGCACCCTTGGGGTGCTGCGTGCCCTGCTGCATTGGGGGATATCCTAGCCTCTGCCCATTGGGAATGTCCTACTGCACAGCCACCTTCCCCTTGGTATTGCTAAATGCCTAACTGTGCCCTTCAAGGCAAAACACAGAATAAGAATTAAACTGTTGCCATTAATGCGGCGTGTGGGGTTTCTGCAGCACTGGGGCACGGCTTGCCTGCTCCCGTCCCCAGGGGATCAGGAAGGGTGCGGGGAGGGTGAGCAAGTCCCACACTGGTCCTTGCAGGCTTAAAATACTTGGTTAATTCCCAGATCCTTCCCCTTTGTGGTGGGGGGAAAAAATCGCGCTAAGCTATTTAGCAGCGAGGGTAAACAGGGAGCGTGCCGGTGCCAGGCTCAGGGATGGGAAGCCGATCGGCAGCGTGCCCGGCTCGTGTCCGCCTCACCCGTGTGTCTCTCGGCAGGTCGGCTTCGATCCGCACCCGCCCATGCGGGCCCCCGGCCTGCCCACGAGCCTGGCGTCCATCCCCGGCGGGAAGCCGTAAGCACCTCTTGCTTTTCTGCGCGGGCGAGCATGGGGGGGGACCACGTCGTGCTGGTCGGGCTTGGTCAAGTGCCGGTGGCCCCCGAACGGGCGCTGCCCCCAGCAAGGTGCGACCGCGCAGCAGGGCTNGCCGCCGCCGCCGCCTACGGCCGGTCGCCAATGGTGAGCTTTGGAGCTGTACGTAGCACTTTTAGCTCCTTTTCTCGCTCACGGTGGGTGCGGGGAGGGTCTGGGGGCATGGGGGGGGCTGTGTTGGGTGTGNACACAGAATAAGAATTAAACTGTTGCCATTAATGCGGCGTGTGGGGTTTCTGCAGCACTGGGGCACGGCTTGCCTGCTCCCGTCCCCAGGGGATCAGGAAGGGTGCGGGGAGGGTGAGCAAGTCCCACACTGGTCCTTGCAGGCTTAAAATACTTGGTTAATTCCCAGATCCTTCCCCTTTGTGGTGGGGGGAAAAAATCGCGCTAAGCTATTTAGCAGCGAGGGTAAACAGGGAGCGTGCCGGTGCCAGGCTCAGGGATGGGAAGCCGATCGGCAGCGTGCCCGGCTCGTGTCCGCCTCACCCGTGTGTCTCTCGGCAGGTCGGCTTCGATCCGCACCCGCCCATGCGGGCCCCCGGCCTGCCCACGAGCCTGGCGTCCATCCCCGGCGGGAAGCCGTAAGCACCTCTTGCTTTTCTGCGCGGGCGAGCATGGGGGGGGACCACGTCGTGCTAGTTGGGCTTGGTCAAGTGCCGGTGGCCCCCGAACGGGCGCTGCCCCCAGCAAGGTGCGACCGCGCAGCAGGGCTGCGGTGCTGCCCTCACCCTGCGTTTGCAGCAAACCCGTTTCCCGGGGCTGACCCCCGTGCTTTCCCCCTCTCGGCAGAGCCTACTCGTTCCACGTCAGTGCCGACGGGCAGATGCAGCCGGTCCCCTTTCCCCATGACGCGCTGGCCGGCCCCGGCATCCCGCGGCACGCCCGGCAGATCAACACGCTGAGCCACGGGGAGGTGGTGTGCGCCGTCACCATCAGCAACCCCACCCGGCACGTCTACACCGGCGGAAAGGGCTGCGTGAAGATCTGGGACATCAGCCAGCCGGGCAGCAAGAGCCCCATCTCGCAGCTGGACTGCCTGGTAAGGGCACAGGTTGCTGCTGGTCCCCGAGAACAGCGCGTCCCCCGGCTTTCCCATGCCACCGGTGCGGTGCATCATCCGCCGCCCTCGCGCTAACGGCGGCGCCGCGTCTCTGCCTCCTCCAGAACAGAGATAACTACATCCGCTCCTGCAAGCTCCTCCCTGACGGCCGCACGCTGATCGTGGGCGGGGAGGCAAGCACGCTCACCATCTGGGACCTGGCCTCCCCCACGCCCCGCATCAAGGCCGAGCTGACCTCCTCCGCCCCCGCCTGCTACGCCCTGGCCATCAGCCCCGATGCCAAAGTCTGCTTCTCCTGCTGCAGTGACGGCAACATCGCCGTGTGGGACCTGCACAACCAGACGCTCGTCAGGTGAGCGAGCCCCCGCCCCGGGCTCCCCGGGTGGGTTTCCAAAGTGCTTGGTGCAGGGAAAGCCTCGGAGATGCAACCCATGTGCAAAGCCCGAAGGGCAGAGCAGCGCCGCGAGCAAAGCCGGGCGCCTTGTTTGAAGTGCCTCCGGTGCTGCGCGCCGCCTTCCCGCAGCTCGGCGGGCTCAGCCTCACGTTGCACGACTTTCTGAGCTCCCTCGAAGCAACCTACGTGGGTTGTGCCCTGCGTTCCCTCTTCAAGATTTGAATATTTTTTTCTTTGAAGGCAATTCCAAGGCCACACGGATGGTGCCAGCTGCATAGATATCTCACATGACGGTACGAAGTTGTGGACGGGGGGTCTGGACAACACAGTGCGCTCCTGGGACCTTCGGGAAGGGCGGCAGCTCCAGCAGCACGACTTCACCTCCCAGGTAAGCTCGGGGAGCCCTTGGGCCGTGGGGGGGGAAGGTCCTGGCCTCGTGAAGCCCTCATGCGGGGTTTTCTATCTGTGGAAACTGGGCCAGCCTGCTCTCGATGGGCGCAGAGGCGGCTGGCTCCTGCGTGGTGATGGAAGGAAGCTCTTCCTGCTGGGCAGATGCTCCGCACAGCCCTGCCTGGCTTTGTGTGTGCATGTCCTGGGTGCCTTGGGTGTAACGCAAGAGGCAGCGAGAGCTGCGGGGCTCCCCTGGCTCTTGTTTTCACCCCTCTTTTGTTGCTTTTTTGTCTGGTGCAAGGCTGGGCTGCCGTGAAGAAAGCGGTGCTTGCACAGGGATGCTGGCAGGCGTTACAGAACGGCTGTAGGTGCCCAGCACAAGGGTTAGGAGCAGGGCACAGGCACCTGTGTCCTCCTGGAGACCCAGAGCCCTTCTCCAAAAGGGCAGAGCTGGGGTCTCAAGTTTCTATAGCAAGTGTGTCCATCCCATGGGGCTGGAGCCATCCTGGCATCCCCAGGTCTTTGCGAGGCTCCAAACCCCTGGACGCATACGTGTGCTTCTCCAGACTCTGCTGCAGCTCCTTGGGGCTGGCCAGCAGCATCCGCAAATACCACGTGGCTGGCAAAAGCCAAGTGCTTGGTAGGGTACAGAAGGGCAGCAGCACGTCCCGGGTCTGCGCCGTGCCCCAGCTGCTAATCCTGGGGCACCAGCAGACGCACTGCCGTACCGCTGGGCATCGCAAAGAGGGTGTCCAGTAGCTGTGCCCTCGTGATTTCCAGCCCATAGTAGCCATGACTTGGAGCTCGTTTAGCCTTGCTGCTTTCCATGCTGAGGTTTCCTATTCTGGATATGCCAGAGAGACACTTTCTATCCAAAGGCATCAGCGCCCTGGCAGGAGCACTGTCCCTGAGGAGGCTGCTGCCAGCCGGGGTGCCTGGACCAGCGCCGGAGCAGGGGCCGTGCTGCCTTCCTCCGGCTCCCGGCTTTGCCAAACCCCGTGTTTCAGCATCTGGGACAGGCGGTGATTTAGGAGGACAGGGCTGTATCCCTTCCAGCCTGCCAGCTCGTTTCTCTTCTGAATTCTGGCCTTGCTGTCAGCTCTGTGGGCAAAGCCAGAAGGACGCCAGCTTGGGTTTCACGAAACCGAAGAGAAGAGCGGGGTGGGCAGAACTGGGGGAGCCGCCTCGCAGCGCAGCCTGGTGCCGCCACCCGCATACCCCGGTGTCTCCTGCAAAAGCCAGGCCATGTGAAAGCAAAACCTCTGCGCTGCGTCCTTGGTGTTGATTCTGTGCCCATGGCGGAGCTGGGGAGCATCCATGGCTCAGGAGTGCAGGCTTGTGTTTAATTGCAGTTTATTCCGAGGTGGAGGAAAAGCAGGCAGTGAACGTGCATCTCCCCTTGGGGCAGATCGCCCCAGCTGGGCTCGTCCCAGTGCTCAGCCCCGGTGTCACTGCGCAGGGACGCAGAGGTGGCTCGGGATGCTCCAGAGCCGGGGGGGACTCGCGGGTGCTGTGAGGTGCAAACCCCGCTGAGAGCGCCCGCCTGTCCCCACAGATCTTCTCGCTGGGGTACTGCCCCACGGGCGAGTGGCTGGCGGTGGGCATGGAGAGCAGCAACGTGGAGGTGCTGCACCACACGAAGCCCGACAAGTACCAGCTGCACCTCCACGAGAGCTGCGTCCTCTCCCTCAAGTTCGCCTACTGCGGTGAGTTCCAGCAGCGTCTGTGGGTGCTGCGCTCCCCCGGGTGCCTCGGTTAGCGCTGGGGCTGCCAGCAGGATCCGTCCCCTTGATGGTGCCAGCGGGGTTATCCCCGTGAAACGATCCCGCAGCCCCACCTGGTCGCGGCTGCGAGCTGCCGCGCTGCGGGGAGGGTGAGCCCCAGGCTGTCTGCGTGCGAAGGGGTGGGCATCTCCAGGAAAACTGCCGATTCTCCAATTTCTCCAAAACCTCCCCATTCCCAAGCGTGACCTGTTGGGGCTGAGGGGCGGCCACCCGGCTCTGGCCGGCAGCTTTGGTGCTGGGGTTGGCAGCTTCCCTCTGCTGACGCTGTCCTGTCTGGCCACAGGTAAATGGTTCGTGAGCACGGGGAAGGACAACCTGCTCAACGCCTGGAGGACGCCCTACGGAGCGAGCATCTTCCAGGTAGGCGGCTGCTTCTTGGGGAGGGCACAGGGGTGGGCAGCACCCAGACACCCTGGGAACATGCTTCCAGGTTCGGCGCGGTGGCTGCAGCTGAACACCAGCATCGGGCCAGCGCGCTGATCCATTTTCTGTGTTTTTTTCCCCTATTCCCCCCTCCTCCTCCTCCTCCCAGTCAAAGGAATCCTCGTCTGTCTTAAGTTGCGACATTTCAGCGGATGACAAGTACATCGTAACGGGCTCTGGTGACAAGAAGGCCACAGTCTACGAGGTCATCTACTAACCGCGGATCGGAGCGGGGCTGGCGGCGCTGCCAGCCGGGCTGCANACGGGCACGCTCGGCGGGGCTGTGCCTCGGCGCCGGCCTGGGATTACACACGGATTTATTTGGAGGTCTGCAAATATGGCACACATTGAAGCCCTAAATGAATTTTTGTTTTGGTTTTAGGGTTTTGAGTTTTTTTTTGTTTTCTTTTTTTCTTTTTTTTTTTTTGTTTTGGTTTTCTGGTTCTTTCCTTCTGCGCTTTGGTGGCACTATAAAGGACTTATTTTTTATTGTGACTTTTTTTTGTGCATCCTGCATAAGACTTGTGAAAAATGTAAATACCGGACTAGTAAATAGCATTGGAAGGGTGGGGGACCCCTCCCGGTACACTAGGTGTGTATTTTTTGTCTGCTGTAATTGTATTCCACTGATGGTTTTGGTGGTGGCAATTTTTTTTTTCCTTACCCCCCGAAGCGTCCGTTTGGGACGCGACCTGGACATGCAGCGTGTAACCAGACTGAGCAAAGATGTCCACTGGTGAAAGTTGTTCCTACTGTCGTACACGTGCGTTGTTCGGTGTGTTAGTCGTGTTCGGACGCTGTACGGACTGCGGTGAAGTCGGTCGGATCCTCAGCTACTGACGGGACATCAGCAAAACAATCACGTTTTTATATGGATTTTTGTGCTCGTATGTTTGAAGAAAAGGAGAAGCCCATGATCCGGGAATCGTCTGCTCAAGCCCTTCTTGGTCTTCGGACATAAGCAATGAGGAGTGATTTCAAAGAAAGCATAGTAAATTCAGCTCAGGGAGCCACGAAAGATAATAGCAACTTATGTGTTTTGTATTCAAATGAAAGTAAAGAATTAGAATTGATAACCTTTAAAATACAGTTTTTTAAAGCAAAGTTTACTAACAAGTAGGGTTTGTGTGTGGTGGGGGGAAGGGGCTGGCTTTGGTAGGGTCCTGTGGCTATATGGTCTTGTGTCTTCTGGTATATAGGTTCCGATGAAGCAAAACCCATCCCCGCACAGGCCTGCATTTCAGCATTTTGTACTAAAGGGTAAAAAAAAAAAAAAGAAAAAGAAAAAAAAGAAATAATGGGAAATAAAAGTATTTGTGTAGCAGAAGTGCTCACCCTGTATTGTAGCATATGGAAGAGAATTTTTATACTACATTTTTATGGATTATTTTTTGGTTTTTTGATTTTAATCTGGTCAAAACCTGGTTAGGGTTACGGTGAGAACTGCCTGTTCCGCACAGGGGGCCACGCGCTGCGGCGAGGCCGGCGGGACAGCGGTGAGCTTTGGACGCGCCTTCAGCATTGCCGCCACGCTGCAGGGGGAGATGAATTGGGGTGGAAAGGAGGTTTCATGGGAAATGTTTTTTTCCCTTCAGAATGGTGTTTCTGAGATTTTGCCCTTTTCTGTTCAAAAATACGGGAAACGTCCCAGGCAAACAGTGTCTGCCCTGCGCGGCTCATTAGTGCTTACTGCGTACCGCTGAGCCTGGAGAGAGGAATGGGATTGATCTTGTGCGCTAATTGCCCGACCAGGAAAGGAGGAAAAAAAATAACTCTCTTTAAAACTGCGTTTAAGGAAAGTGGTTCTAAGGGCGGTTTGGCTGCGCAAGAGGACTGGAAGAGCCCGTTTCCACCAGCCCCATGTGCTCAGGCTCAGCCGTGCTGTGGGGCTCCAGCAGTGGGGACGGTCCTGGCGGGGGCAGCTGCGTCCCCCCTGGCTCTGGTGCAGCCTCTCGGAGCATCGCCTGTTCTGCAGCCGCGGGCGGCACGTGGGGGGGCCTCGGTGGCCTCGGGACACCCCAACCACAGCCCTCCCTGCACTGAGGCTGCTGCTGGCTCCTGTCCTTGTGAGCTCGCTGGTGCGCGAGTCGGCGCTTTGTTCTGCTCCCTAAAACCACCACGGACCTGCGTGCGACGGAGCTGGCGGAGGGTCGCTAAGTCAGACTTCTCAACTTTACACCAAAGTATGTAGCAGAATCTGTACAGCTGTTAATAACTACAACTTTTTTTGTACAAAAAAAGGAAGAAAAAAGAATAAAAAGTAAATGTAATGAAGCTCACATGAAGGCAAAGTATCTATAAACCATTTGATCTCTGAAAACCTGCACTGAGTTGTTAATAAAAGCAAGGAAGCACAGCGAGGGGCTGTTGTTCCTGCATGGGGGGGGCTGGGGCACAGAATCCCCCCCTCGCCTGGAGGGCCCCTTCCCCAGGACCCCTCTCCCCTCCCGGTGGCCTCCGGGTGCCGTAGGATGCGACCGCCCATGGAAGTCGGCTGGGAAGATGAACCGTGCCACGAGGGAGCGGCTGGATTCAGGCCCGGCGCTCGGCTCTGCTGTTTTCCCCTGCTGGGTGCTTTCGGTTGCCGCCGTGCCCCGAGGACGCTGCGTGGGGCAGCCGTGCCCACCCGGGATGCGCTCCCTCCTGCGTGGGCGTCCACCACCTCTGCAGGGGGCTGAGCCAGGCTACGAGGCTCCCCCGACCCCATCCTCGCTTTTTTCTTCTCAAAATGAGCCTGAAGCCACCACCCGCTGCTTTGTTCTCACCGTCTGGAGCCCGCAGCCTGGTGGGGATTTTCCTCGGCCAATGCTGGGTGACACGTGGGGCCGGGGGCTCACGTGTGCTCCAAAATTGCCCGACACCAACGTCTCGCGTTCCTCTGCTGCTGGACCGGGCGCCCCGACAGACAAAGCACTTTCCTTGAACTAGGACATATGCACGGTGCTACGGGGCTTTGCCCCGTGATGTATTGAACATGACAGCCTGCTGCGAGGGAGAACTAAAAGCAGGAGCAGCACTCTAACTGCTTGGGTTTCCGATAATGTATGGCGGTAAATGGTTATGAGTGCATTTAAATCTGATTTTAAGCTGGATGGAATGAGGGGCTTGCACATGGGACCATTAAAAGATAAAAACTGCAAGGAATCCTTTGTTGTAAGATTTCGGAGAGCCCGGCGCACGGCACTGGCAGGGTTCGCCCTGGCCCGGCGGCTCCCGGTGCTGCCCTTCGGGCGGCCGAGCTGCTCTCAGCATTTCCCAGCAAACTGTTGCCCTTTGCAATTAATTTGGTTTGACTACAACCTTTCCAGAAGTGCTGACGGAGGAGGTGTTGAAGCCATGCACAGTCTCTCCGATTTCCATTTACGTTATCGGCAAGGCGCTGAATGTGCGTGCTTTAAAGTATTCCAAGCCCCATGCACTAATTTTTTTTTGATTATACATGCATCAGGGCTTTCTTTGTTTAATGCTTTCAGCTCAGCCGTGGCCAATGCTGCTGTGACCCCGGCATGGAGGCAGAGACCCCGTGTGCCAGGCTGCCGGATCCCACGGGCGTTGATGCCTGCGCCGTGCTGCGGGTGGGCCGCATCAGTCCCCAGCAAGCAGCGCCTTTGGGTTGCGTTACCCACTCTTCGTTAACGACTCCCTTCTGTGAGCACCGCAGCAGAGCTCTCACGCAATGATGGGCTCCCGTGCAGGAGCCACGTGGTATTTGGTCACAGCAGCTGCTGAACATTAAAACCGAGCCGTTACCCTCTGGAGGTACCCTACGGATCATCTCCCACTGCGGTGCCCTTGCTGAAGCCCCTGCAGGGAGGACAGGCTGCGCCGGGAGGCTGTGGTGGCTCGACGCAGGTCACCGCTCCCGCAGCCACCAGGGCTGGGCACCGCTCCTCCTCCCCAGCCCGGCCTTCTGGGGCAGCCATCAGGTGAAATTACACTTTGAGTAACCAACAATTAGCAAATTACAGTGTTTAGGTCCTGGTGCTGGGGCAGAGGTTGTTAAGCTTGCCTCAAAAAATATAATAAAGAAAATAAGTGGGGCAGCTGCTCACGCTGCCGCCCAGACGCACCCCCTGGCTCTGGGGCTATCGGAGTGGGCTGGAACCCCGCTGCCTCGCGGCTCCGTGCAGCCCTTGGGGTGCCCCCGTGTCCACCACCTGGGGGACCAGGAGAGGTCTGGGGACGGTCACCCGAAGGGAACGCTGTCCCCGAGGAGCCTTCTGGCGACGCAGCTTTTCCCATGCTGCGTCTCTCGTCCCTAAAGGGCAGCACCAGGCATTGCTGTAGGTGTAGCGAAGCCAAGCTGTGCTGTACTGTGCCGTGCTGTGATGAGCCGTGCCGTGCCGTGCCGTGCCGTGCTGTGCCGTCCCACGCCACCATGACCTGTGCTGCACCGTGCCGCGCCGTGCAGCTGGTCACAGGCTGGGCTCCCCGGGAAGGCGGCCGTGCTTCTGCACCTCGGGTTACAGGGTGCCCCCTTCCTTCTCCCTGCAGCCACGGCTGAGGCTCCAGGGACAACCCGGGGTGCCCACGGCGAGCACGCGTTGGCGCCTGCAGCCGGCGGGAGCTCTGCGTGGCACACGCCGTGCCGGGAGGGGCCGAGAGCCCCGTCCCCCCCCGCAGCCACCACGCGCGGGGCTGCTGCGGCACCTAATGCATCCCTCGTCGCCGCGCTCCGAACAGATGGCAGGAGGAGGCTCTGGGACACCATCAGCTGTTGTTATCGCTAGCTGATGACACGGAGTGTAAATTCTATTGGCACTACTCCCTTCGTCTGTTCTGCCTCTGCATCCCACCAGTTTTAATTACTGTAATTGAGTTATAATGAATGATTGTGCATTACCATTGTCTGTAATGTGGCAGGGAGTATTCTGTTCGTTACACACTCCATCTAACAACATGCCCCTCCTCGTTGCTTTGTTTATCTGGTTGAAGGGTGTCATCACTTCAAATGGCATAGATAAAACAGTACTCAGAGTGTCTGCGTTTAGATGTTTATCGTTTTTCTGTTCTCAGGCACTGGTGCTTCACTGAATCCCGGTGGAAAACTGCAGAAACAGATAAAAACTAATTTGGCTTAATCCCTCTTGAAAAAAAAAAAAAAAAAAAAGGCAAGAAAAAAACGCAAACCACCACCACAACAGAAACCCTGCAGAGCTTTGGCCCATTGGAAAAGCTGTCGGCGCCGCTTGGCACTGGTGGGCAGGGCTGCTCCCAGGGCGGGGGGCTTGCCTGGGGGGCTTGCCCCAGGCTGGGCTGCTGCAGGGCACCGCAGGGCCTCCAAGCTCCCCGTGTGCCGTGGCTCCAGCCACCCCGGCGTGCCACGGACACAGCCACCAGCAGTGGTGCTCAGCACCATGCTGCCACCGGGGTGATGCTCCCCCTGCAAAAAGTATCCCCGCTCGCCTCCCCAGGCAAGGAAGCTGTCACTCTTAGCTCATTAGCATTTATTAATTGCCCGGCAGAGTTCTTCTGGGCGCCCTTGTTTCACCTCCCGTGCAGGGCAGGATCCGGCCCCGCAGCAGGGAGGGCCCCATCGAGCCACTGCCCCGGTGGCTTTTGGGGGATGAAGCCGCAACCAGCGGGCACGGGAGAGGCGCGCACGCTGAACGCACAGCACCCGAGCGGGGACCCTTTTTATTTCTGAGGCAGAGGCCAAGGCCGTATTAATTTTTAAAGGCAGAGCTGCATTCGGAGAGCGCCCGTTGTGCTTCTTGGCCTCTGAGAGGATAATAACTTGCTTGTGTGCACCTAATATTTCTTTTAGGCTGCGGCTGGCTTAGGAGAAAAGTGTTGTGTGAGTGTTTTTGGCCCCATCTGCACGCCGTCAGTAAATGGCTGAGCTAAACAACACGTTGTTATGAGTAGTAGCATTTGATAGTTTAAACCCTTTTCTTTTTCTTTTCTTTTCTTTTTTCTTTTTTTCCCAAGGTAAATTCCAGTGGGATCAACACTACACAGGAATTGCCCTGGAGGAAGCTGGCTGTTCACCAATTCATCTTGTAAAAAAGATTCATTATTACTGTTGAGCTGAGATGAAACAATTCTCTGGAATTAACTAGTCTAATTTTGACCAGCCGATGTTTTGCTACAATGAAAGTTTTTATTGTTACACATAAAAGCCAACCCCCCCCCGCACCCTGGGGGAGAAGATGGGCGAGCTGATAAAGCCGGCGGCGTGCAGGGGTGCACGTGCACGCACACACACACGCACCTGAAGGAGCCGGGCCGTTGCCAAACTCCGTGCCGAAAACCCTGGAGCGGCAGCCGGCACGGTCACCCCCTCGGTCCGGGCTCGGGGCATGGCTCGGCCGTGCTGCTCCCACACAGTGACACGAAGGGGACGGGGACACCACAGGGGGCACCGCTCCTACCCCCAGCGTGGGCACTGGCACACCTGGGACGCTAATGAGGCTGATGAGAATAAGTGCTGCGACCGGCTGATAATTGGTATTTCATGCGTGCAGGTTTGATAGCTTCTGCTGAGAGGTTAATTAATGGTTCATTTATCCATTAGAAGCACTAAACGCGAGTGTATTGAAAGGCCTTGCTCACTTGGTGCTTCCTCCCACCCGCCCAGCAAGCGCGCGCCCCGGCCCCCCCGAGCCCCCTCAGCCTTGCTTGCCCCGGGGAGCGGACCCCTGCCGCGGGCAGGACGCAGCAGCGGGGCTCACTTGGGCCCCCCCATTGCACCCCCCAGCCCCACAGGGGCTCAGCCCCCGCTGCCCGCACCTCGCCACATGGGCACAGGGCACGAGCGTCCCTCGCGGTGCGCTCGGAGCCCTGTCCGCAGGCGCAGGCACGGCCGGTCTGATTTGTGAGCGATTTCCCCAGCAGCCGCCGCCGCGCGTGAGCCCCCGCTGGGTCCAGGAGCTCTCGTTGAGGCACCCAAGCAAATGGCCCAGCAGTTTTAAAATGCTTTATGGCGGCACAAAGCAGCTGTGCTGTTCTCAAGGCATATTGAAGCAGTTTAATTATGTTTTGACACTAAGAGCTGTTTTATTATCCCAATTTTTGTTGTGTAACTAGAACATGCAATGGATTGCAGAGGCATAATCCATTAATACTCACTTGTGAGGATTTGTAGCTTTGGACTTGTGGCCTTATACCTTACTTGCAGATAAATATATTATCCCCCCGTGCAGCCTATCTGGGGGAGCCAGCGAGCTCGCAACACGCTGATAGATGTGGTATTTATGGACACTCATTGCTCCGAGCAGAGCACGGTGGGGACACGTCCTCGGAAGGGGCTCGTGCCTCGGTCTCCGGTGCCCAGTAAGGGCCGAGGTGGCCGGGGGCTGCCCCGCCGCGGGCACGTGCAATGGGTTTGTCCTCCACAGGAGGCCACTTGCCCCTGCAAGGCCTCAGCCTCCTGTCAGGCTTGTTTGGGGGTGAGGAGATGGGTGGGCATGGTGCAGGAGCACAGGGATGGAAAGCGGGGTGGCAGCGGGGTGCCCACGGCTCCCACTGCGGCTTCTCGCACCGGCGTCACGAAACGGATGTCGTCTTCCAGTGATGCCACTAAATTCACACACGTAACGCTTCCCTGATGGTTTGGATATTAAAAATGCATGAAAAGGTGCAAAATTTCAAAGCAGTGCTGAGTCCATCTTCTTCGCGAGGCGCGGAGGCGAGGGAGCGCGTGGGCAGGCCGGCTCCATCCGTGCGCTGGAAGCGAGAGCAGCGGGACCAGCACCGCATGTGCCCTCCTGACCGCTTCCGAATGAGCCCCGGAGCTGGATGAGAACTGCTTTCGCCAAGCCTGACACTCCCTGGGCCACCTGTGGCAAGGCTCAGACTTACGGACGCTCACTGCACCGCTGCTTCTGGCAGACCTGGGGCCCTTGGGTGGTTTCGGGCTCCTTCTCAGCGTCTTTCTTAGTAAGGCTGGGTTTGGCCGTGCCACCCCAGGCTGGAGGTCGCTGCTCCTCCCCAGAGCACCTCTCTGCCAGTGCTGAGACTCTGCTTGCACCCCACCGCCCGGCTGCAACGAGATTTCTCTCTCTTCTGATAAATACCTTCCCAGGAACAGGAGCCATGTGAACAGAAAAGCAATCATCCCAGCTAATAAACCGCCCAGGAGCTCTCCTGAGCCATAAAACCCTGTCTGCTGCTTTCTGAGGGCGGGGAGCGAATGCAAGAGGAATCCAAGGCTGCACATGCTTCATGCAACAGAAACAGGGACCATTTTATCTGTGTAGGTCTTTATCCATCCGGCTGCGCTGGTGCTGAGTCCTGAAGGACCCCGTCCCGGTGCAGAGTTTGGGGTGGAAGACGCCCCAGTGCCGCTGGCAGGTTTGTGCCTCCTGTCCCTTTGCAGCTCTTCCCTGCAGCCCACGGCGCCTGACATCCCAGTAATCTCCGAAAGCAACTAGAAAATTCCTCAGAGCAGGAGCACAGCTTTGCATGCTAATGGCAGGGCAGCTGGGATTATCCCAGCCCAGCTCCCTGGCCCGGGGACCCCGCGGACGCCGGGGCCGGCGCGAGGACCTCTCCTGCTTTGCTTGCATCTTTCTGAAATAAGTTACTTTTCCCCTCCCCTTTCCCAACACTTAACCTCATGATCCTCACTCTTTGAACACACACAATTTTGGCACGCAGCTCTGCAGACCACCCTCAAAAGCAAATCTCTTTAATTTATGGAGAGGCTCAGCTTAAAACATGAGGATTTTCCCCCCCTCCTTTGCATTTTGTCCTGACTATAAATTTTTAACGACAGTTTAGAAAACATGAGCAAATCATCGGTGACGTTTTTATAACCCGCCTAATACTTTAAATAAAAGGTTCCCCGGCAGTGTGCGTCGGGAGCTGGCGAGGGCGATCTGTGGGGACAAACGCGCCAAGCAGCCGGGGCCCCGCGCTCCCAGCCCTGCAGCAGAGCCACGAGCAGCCCGGCCCCAGCCCGCCCCCACGGACACCCCCAAATCCGCATTTCCAATCCCTGACCTGTGCCGTGTGCCAGGAGCAGCCCAGCTGCAGCCTGTGGTCCGGGATGGGAAGGGCATTGGAAACCCCAGGGATTTGGTACAGAACCGGCTGCTCGCGTCTGCCCGAAAATAAAAGCACGAATAGGGATTTCTGTTCTGAAGATGCTCAGGTGTCTTGTTTCTGGACATGGCAGTTTCAAAGTGGAAGTTAGCCTTTGCATTTACAATTTTTTCCCCAATTTTTAAAATTTAATGCTGTATGAGAGTTCAGAGGTTAACAGGAGGCTTAAATGAAGCACTGCACTTGCTATCTCCAAGGTTGGGCACTAAGTTCAGTAGCCTATACACACTGTTTGAACAGGCCAGCCTCCCGCAGGGGTGCTTTGGCAGCACCAGTCCCACAGCCAGCAACCCGTCTCTGTTCCTGCAGGCAGGGTTTGCTTCTTTTACTTTTTTGGGTGGAGCCACACTCGGTCTGCACCGAGACTCGCCCGCGCTGCTGGGCAGGAGCGCGCTGCCACCCCTTCCCTGCGTGCCATCACCTTCATCCTGCGTGTCACCTGCCGATGCCAGGAGCGATGTCTGTTGTTCCTCCAGGTCCCTGGCAGCCATGTCCTACATCCCTGGCACCAGCAGCAGGGGACCCTGCTGGAAAGCCCGGCGCTCCCCAGGGGAGCAACCCCGGAGTGCCGCTCGGCTCCGCACTGTCCTCGCACACAAGCATGCGGTGACGTTGAGAAATACGTCACCTCGACGTTTATGATTATTCACCAAACTTGTAATCTCATCAAAGAGATATCACAAGAGCTTGACAAGGGCTGTTTCCCGTAAATCCACACTGATTGGCATTAATTGCACTGTCCTCCTCTGATTCTCTATTAATTGAGTCCTGTATCAGCTGTTCCATTATTTTTCCCAGGATCGATGTCAGGCTACAGGCCTGTAATTACCTGGGTCATCTTGTTTGCCCTTTTAAAATACCAGCACAACATTAGCTTTCTCCCAGCCCTCTGGAACCACCCTGGTGTTCAAAGACTTATTGAAAATCAACATTAATGGCCCAACCGTTCTCCTTGACCAACTGCTTTAAAACTGCTTGGCTGCAGCTTAACCAGACCCGATTTCCAGACACCCAGGTTTAGCGAGTGCTTGATGTCTGTGCGAGTCGCAGTGGGAACGGGAGCTGCCGTCACCAACCACCGCTCCCAGCCCTCGCTCCCCCCTCGTCACCGGACCAACACCCATTGAATGCCTCTGCCCTTTCCGCATCCTCCCCCAGCAGAGCAGGAATACCTCACCAAGATGTCCTGCTCCGAAGGCCTTCTTCTGAGCCTTACCTCTGCTGGCTTCCACCTTTCCTTTCATCCACTGGTTCTCAACAATTTCCAGGTTTGTGTTCACTGCCTTCCCTGGCTCCCAGTGCTACCTGAGAGCAGTCCTAGGCTGCTGCCGTCTTGGGAAGGACCAAATTGCTCTCCTACACCTGCAAAGCACCACCTGCAGCAGCGACTCAAAAGGAGCTGGAGCTCAGGGCTTACAGCAAAGCCAGCAGAGGGGACAGGAGAGAGCAGCTTGCAAGCAGTAAAGGACAAGCCCTGTTCACCACTCTAAGAGCAGCGAGCCCCTGGCTCTGTCGGGATGCCTCCAGTGCCCTCGCAGGGACACCCAGCACAGCAGCGCGGGCAGCGCTGCGAGCGAAGGGTTATTGCCCCAGCACCCAGCTGCCGCCTCGGGAAGGGGAACTGCTCCCACAGGCTACGAGAACGTTCATTTGTCTTCATTAGGCGCAGGAAGTGCAGGGAAGGAGCGGCGGCATGGCCCAACACGGGCCCTTTTCAAGGATCATTGTGCCTCTCTCGAAGGTAATAGAGATGAATGTAAATCGCCCCTAATGCCTGTAAGTCATCCCTGCTGCGTGCGCTCACAGACCGCCTTCCGCCGGGAGAGCACCCGGACGTGAGTGCAGGCAGCTCGGGGGCCCTGCTCCTGAGGGACCTGGCTGTTCCCACAGCGGGGTTTTGTTGACACCCACAGCACAGGAGGAGAGGATGGGTGCTGGGACCAGTGGGTGCTTTGCTGTGGCAGGTGCTGAGCACCGTCCCAGCACTGCCAGACTCGCCGGTGCACTCCTCAGCAGATGTTTGCTCATGCCGCCAGGCCACGACGACCCCATAAATCCCGGCCAGCCCAGCAAACACAATGAGCAATTGTTATTTAACAACGTCAACTGCTTATGAACCGTTGCACAATCTTCCACGGCAGGAGGCTGGGACTGTAACCGCGTCCACATCCCTTTCCGGGGAGACTGCCTTCTCGCAGCTTGGTTTATGGTCTGGAGGTAATTACACCTAGCCACAGCTCTTCTTAATTGACTGCTAATGGATGGCCACATGAGGATAGGGTTAAATTAAGAAGGTTAATTGGTTTGGGCCAGGCACACACTTTGGTCACAGCCCGGTTTGGGGCAGATCCCCGTACCCTGCTCGAGGAGGGCACGGTTCTGCGGGATGGTGCTGATGGACTTGCCCGGCCAATGTGCACCCACACCCACCTTACTGGGGCTTTGTTTCGCTAGGCTTCTTCCCCACTTATGCTTCCACAAATTCATTTAAAAAAATAAATACATGCCCTTTGACACGAGCCTGATGCAAATGTGCTTGCTGTTTGGTGAAGGGGGAACTCACCAAGGGTGTTTCTCTTGCTGCTGAGTGATGGCATCAGCATCCCCAGGGCACAGCAGTCACCCGCAGCTCTCGATCAATGACTGGTGAGCCAGGGACGGGGGCAGAGGCTGTCAAACCAGGTGCTCCTGGTTTTGCACAGAGCAGGGATGGCTTCTGGCTCATCTTCCTTTTGGGAGAAGATTTAGGAGAGGTACAGCCTGCGCTGTGCCGAGCAGGACTGTCCCTTTCCTCCTTGGGCCATGGAGGCCATGAGGGGATGCTCTCCAGAGGCAGCACCCAGCACAGGCTGCAGCACCCCTGGGTGCCCAGCAATCCCCTGCAGGATCACTCTGCTCATTGCCGCAGTCAGGGAGATGCAACAGGGACAGTCACACCAGGACGTTTTCCCCAGCATGGAGGTCTCCAATGGCCAATGCCCCAGCTGACTGGGTCTGATGCTACCGAGCTGTTGGCACAGCCAGCCCCCGTCCACTGTTGCAGAGTAACTAGCAGCATCTAAAAAACCAGATGTGTGGCTGAGACCTGTGGACAAAATCAGTGTTTACACCCAAGGCGAGATAAAGGGCAATCTGTTGGGCTCATGAGCTGACAGGGGAGGGTTGTGTTCTCTCCTCTCTTATTTTATCTCTGTGCACCAGCTCTTCTAACTGCTGCGAAAAGAACAAAAGTGTGCACAGCAAAGGAAAGAAAATATTTATGCAGCGAAGCGCAGAATCACGGCTACCGGGAGAAAGAAGGGGAAGGAAAAATGTGAGAGCACTGCTGTGCACAGCTCAGCGCCGCATGCTCGCAGCCCCAGCCACTGCACCAACGGTGCTGGGACGAGGCCGGTGTCCCCCGCGCTCCCACCCAGAGCAGCGGCGTGAAAGGAGCAGCGATGCCTGAATGCACAGCCATGGCCCGTCTGAAAATGAATTCCAGCAATACTTGGAGACCGAACCCATTATTCCCGAAAGCGGTTTGATTGCAGCAGGGTTTGATGTAAGGCTGCCGCAAAGAGGTTATCTCCACCCTGTGGGACTTTTATTTATTTTTTATTTTGTTTTGTAAAAGGCGAGCCATTTTGTAACCTCACCTTGGGTGTTTTATTCTCCGAAGAAAGCCTGAACTGCAGGAATGTCAAACGAGGCTAAGTAGTTGCCCTAGCATCACCGTCAGACAAAAGCCGACACTTTCTGGCATTAAATTGCTAAGAGACAGTCAAGGACTCTTCAATGCGGCTGCAAATTGTGTGACCAAGC
>VXAA01001746.1:0-19828 GCA_013399115.1 Anseranas semipalmata | reverse complement strand
CGGGATGGTTGGAGGAACGCTCGGTTCGGGCCGGCGGGCTCAGAGGCGACGCGTGGAGCATCGCCGGGCGGCCGGGTGCCCGTTCCCGTGGGTGCTGGGTGCTCGGCGGGCCCCAGGGCCCCAGCAGGCGGGCATGGGCACCCCGAGCAGCTCCGGCGGGGTGGCTGCGGCGCGGCGCCCGGCTGCCCCTTGTCGCCGCCGAAATGTTTCGGAATCAGGCGTTTAAATGAGAACAAAAGAAATTAATTGGTGGTTTAGGCCTAATGAGACTGCTGTGCAAATTAACAGTCCTCATCAGCAGAAACAAACAGAGTCCTTAAATGAATTGCTGCGGAGCATTACACTGAGTAAGCTTTTGCCGGGATGATAAATAGCGGGTCAGGAGGGACCATCTGTGCTCCCCCTCCCCGGCACAGGCAGGGAGCGGGGAATGAGGCTTAGGGAGAAAAATAGATCTCAATAAAGCATAAATTCTCCGTTTTATTCATCTCGGCCCAGCTTGACACCACCATCTTACTACCGAGATAAAGAAGAAAACCACTTGCATTTGCATCTGAAAAGAGCAAGACTGCGGCCCCTCCACTCGCGAAGCCAAAGAGTTCTGATTTCAAGGGATATTTAGCCCCTATTCAGGCTGGCACAAAAGCCGGGCCCCCGGCAGGCAGTGGTAGGGCCGGCTGATTGCGCCGCAGACAGAAGCCCTGTATATCTGTCACACAACCCATTTGTTCCCTCTGTTTACTTAAGACGTTCTTCAATTCCCAGCGAGGATTTGTATTTCTGGGTTGGTTTACTTATGCTCATATGCTGAAAAAAATCTGTCTGATCTTTAATAATCAAAGTAATTAGAATAATCCTTTCAGGGCTGAATGAAGGATTATTTCTTCATGTCATTTTAGTTTCATCCTCATTTGGGCTCATAAAATGTGGAAAAAGCACTTCAAAAGCCCCACTGTAGTCCCCGGCCCTTGATGCTCTTGAAAATTCCCACCCAGACGCCTGCCAAGCCCCGCGTTCTCAGGGAAATTTCCAGGCCCTTGCGTGTTTGTCTAAAGCAAATTTATTTATTTCAGTGGTGGTCAAATAAACACTGGGTCCGCTGAGATTTGTGGATCGTTTGTTGTTTCGCTGTCTTGGGCAGATAAGGAAACCTTTGATGAAGTGAAGGGACTTTGTGTGTCTAATCTGGGCCCAGCAGCTACACGCAGCGATTGTAAAATGCTGCGGTGTCTGCAGGGAACAGTAATTACATAGGAGGATTAAAAGGTCCTAAACCTCACCTATATTTCACTTTTGTAAACTAGCGAGGAACAAAGAATCCTTGGCTTGCCAAGAGGAAAGAATAATTGACACAATTCACAGACGCTGGATTATTATAATGTAAATAAACGAATGGAAGAGGACAAAACTAATTTAGGCCTTAAACTTTTCATCTGGCATTTAACAAGGGGGATAAACACAGCTTTTAAAAGCAGTGTCACAAACCCCCGAGCCCCCTTCCCATTTCACCCCGCTGGCCGCCCCCTCCCAGCCGCGCTCCTGCTCGGGGGCACAGCCCCAAAAGAGGGGCTGGGGCAGACCTGGGGAGGAAGTGGGGGGGAGCACCGCCCCACAGCACTTTGTGCTGATTTAATACCTCGGGGGGCTGCTCTCCCGCAGCAGCTTTGCCCCCCCCGACGCAGCCATGGCCCCTGCTGCGTGCAGCGTGGTGGCTGCAGGGACGAGCACCATGGAGGCAGCAGGGCTGAGCTCCGTGGCGTGCAGAGGCAGCTCCCAGCCCGGGGAGCTGCTGGTTCTCTTCCTGCCGCGTGACCTTGGACACTCACCTACTTGTGCACGCGTCCAGAGAAGCTGCGTGGGAAAATCAAGCACGCAGCTGACCTTGTTTTCGTGCTCAGCTGGCAGTGCCTTATTGCTTTTGAAAACCAGAAGCTGAATTTTAACAAATGTTAGCCTTCTCATCAAAGAAATACAGTCTCCCCCTATTTTCCAATTGCCACATGAAACATAATAAATCAGTGTTTATAAAATGCTAAGTGGCACAGGAGTGCAAATAGTCAGCAAGCAGCCACAGTGCTACTTCTGCTTTAACACAACAGATACCTACGCGTAATATGCACCAGAATTACACAAGAACAGGGCCAAAAAAAAAAAAAAAAGCCATGTTCTTTCTTGCCAACTTTACTCCTGATTTCAGCTAATGAAAAGCATGCAAGCTCCCATCTGAGGATGAACAGGCCAAACCCCAGCAGCCGTTTGCAGCAGGAGGAATGAGCATGGCTCCCCTCATCTCCTGGAGCACCGGGCCGGCTCCCAGCAGCTGCCGGAGCTGACGGCCAGCCCAGGGCGGTCACAGCCGCTCTGCTTGCACCACGAAACAGGGCTGGAAAAATGAGAAGAGCACAAGCCTGCACGGGGTGTGCGTGAGAGGAGCATGCACACGCGTGTGCATGTGAGTGTGAGCGTGCACATGCATGTGAGTGTGTGCGTGCTGTTCCTGCAGGGGCAGAGCCGCTCTCCGGCTCCTTTGCCCGGCCGCTCCGGGTTGCTACGGGCAGGGGGAAACACTCCAGGCTCAGGGCTTTAAATTATGAACAATTATCAGCAGGAAAATGACAAGAATGAGAAAATTAACAAAGAGCTCAATACATTCGGCTAAATGACTAACATAAATGCATTCCTATTAGGCAGTCAATATTGGGCTGGCAGCTCCTGTCTGTGCCTATTTCTCATTAGACAAAGCCTTGACCTTGACCTCATTGTCCTGTTTGCTGGGAGACAGAATCCCATAACAACTCGTTTGGCGAATGTATTGGACCAGTAATCCATAAATATTGATTCATTGTTTGCAGTGTAATTTAAATGTCAGTTATAAGCCCAGGGCAGATAAAGATCTGTATCAACAATAAAACTGGATAGAGGCTATAAATCCCCCGGGGCAGCCTAGGTTAAAATGGATAGGCAATGCGTGCACCCTCTAAAAGAAAAAGTGAAAATGAAAAGAAAAAAAAAAAAAAAGCCACATTTCCTGTGCATTAAAAGGAAGGAAGATATTGATTATCTGGGCAACCAGCGTGGTTTTACAAACCCCAGATTGCTTGGAACTGATCCTGCAAGCATACCCCTGCGGCCTGTTTGCCCCTTTCACTCTCCCTATGGGATGTGCGGGTCCTCCCCTGCACCAGCGATGCTCCCAGCCTCCCTTGCATCCCTGCTGCCCCCTCCTCTTCCTCCCCCCATGTCCGGAGGTGGCACAGGGGTGCCCAGGGCATGGGACCCCAGGCTGGGGCTCCCCAGCACCCCGCAGGCAGTTCGGTGTCACTGCAGCTTGGGCATGCGGCGTCACCCGGGGGTGGGGGGCACCCGCTCGGCACCGCTCCCCGCCGCAGGTAAACAGCCAGGACCGGGCTCTGCCTGCCCAAGGGCACGGGGAGCAAACACGGCCCCGCCTGGCACATCCACCGCTGCGCCCCATCGCTAGGCACCCGCGCTCAGCGGCATGGTCAGGCGAAAGGGGCTCCCCAAAACTGGCCGGCATGTTTGCCGCCAAACAAGGGGTGCGGACGAGCCCGGTGGTTACTGAGTAACTGCCCTGAAACAGAGAGAAAAATAAGTTTTTCCTCTGAGCGCTGTTTTTTAGTAGCAGTTTTGTAACTTTGTGCCAACTGTAAACATCAGCGTTATTTGTGTCATTGTGGCTGACACAAAGATGCAAAAGTATCGTTCAAAAAAAGTAAAAAAAGGCCCTTCTTCGGGGCTGACAGTCACAGCTCCCACTGCAGCAGGGTTGCAGATCCAGGCCCTCAAAGCAGCGTCTCCCCAGGGTGCAGCACCCACGGGCAGGGCACGTCCCCGCAGCCGCAGCTGTGCCAGAGCCCCGGGACTGCGGCAGGTGTGGGCACAGCAGAAAACCAGAGAAATGGCACCAAAAGCTGGGCCTGGCACCGGGGCCTGTGACAAGGGCACGCAGGCAGGGAAGCACGCGTTGCCGCTGCAGCTAAACCTGGCTGCGCACCGAGCGGTGTTTGATAAAACGCCGGGGCGAGGCGATGGCCAGGCTTTGCCCTTGCAGATGCTTACCCTTCTGTGCTGTTTCGCTTCCTCCGAACTTTTAATTACACTTCCAGCTACTTCCCCGTTAAGGCCGGATGCCGGTGGACTAAGTGGCTTCCCAGCAGCACAGCGTGAATCCCGCTGACAGCGACGGGAAGGCTGCAGCACGCAGCGGCTGAGCGGCACCCACACGCTGCCTGGGGGGCTCAGAGCACCCCGCTCCCTGCACCCGGCAGGCGGGGGGACTTCTGAGGGTGGCCCCGGCTCCTGCGGCCCCACCAGTTGGCAGTCGGGTTCCCAGCACAAAGGTGCAAACAGCTCCTGTGTGAAGGCAGAGAGGAGGCTCCCGCACTGTGTCCTCACCTCCCCGAAGCCTGTCCAGCCCTGGCTTCTGAGCCCAAATGAGCCCCAACCCATGGGCCCGCCAGCTCAGCCCCACTGCCCACCACTGAGCCTCTGCCAGTGCTGGGGGGCTTTGCATGTTCATAGGATGCTGCTGGCAGCGCTGGGTGCCGCGGCTCAGGATCCTGCGGGGTGGTGGCAAGGTGCAGAGGAACGCCCGGCATGGCTCTGGTGTGCATGGGATGGGAATTGCTTCCGCTCAGCCAAAAATCCTCCCAGACCACCTCTGTTTGGTTCCTCCAGTGTGGGTCCTGTTCAGGGGCTGCACGTCAGGAGAGAAAAAAGTTCCATGGGCTGCTGCCAGCCCTAAGTACAGCATTTTTCCCCCGTGGGGGTTGTGATTTTGGTTGAGAACCATGCTTGGCAGCGCAGGAAGGGAAAGGTGGCTCCTGCTCTTCTGCCAGGCTCCGGAGGAGGCTCCTGGTGGGTGCCGCGTGCCAGGAGCAGGCTGGGGACCCCGAGGTGCTCTCATCTGCTCCTGGTGCTGCCCCTCACCCTGCCCAGCTCCGTTTCGCCCCCTGCCTCGCTCCTGCCCGCTGCACCAGCACAGCCCCAGAGCGCTGCTGGGTCCCAGGGTGCGGAACCCCCCTGCCTACCGGTGATGGGGCATCCGAGGGCCTTCCTCGCCCTGCACCGCTCCTCCTCTGCCTCCTGGCCACCTGTGAACAGAGGCACGCGGCGGCTTTCCGGCCGCTCCGCATACCGCCCTGTGCAAACAGAGCAAGGCAGAACCCCCCCGGGCTGTCCCAGCAAAGGCAATTCTGAGCGGCCGCGGGGCCACGATGCTGGGCACAGGAGGATGCGAGCGTCCAAACCGGGGTGACCGCAGGGACTCGAGGAGAGCTTCGCGAGGAAGGGAGAGCTGCGGAGGAGTTATGTTTACTTAAGAATTACTCTCTGGCCGCATAACCACTTTGCAGCCGCTCGCTTTTCAGCTTTACCTTCCACATTTGTAATTTTCCTGAAGACAGAATCCAGCTCTCGCCATGCACTGGTTAAAATGCCCCTTTTGTACTTGCTGTGTTTGCATGACTCTCATAACAAGAATAGCTTGGTTTCGTCTTTTTATATTGGGCCCGTTGGCAAGTCACAGGCTATGCATAAAAACATTTGTGCAGCCTTCTTTTTGTCTCCTGGAAATGAGACACAAATTCTTGGCTCTCTCTTTCAAATACAGCCTTCTTTCTGCAAATGTATGTAAACTTGCAGCTCAAAACCATTATGTATTCAGGTATGAATAGATAGCAATTTGAAATGTTTCTTCTTGCTGTAGACAGAACTTCACATTTTCTCCCACTGGTATTGTTTTTATGCAATACACTACAGTTTCTTTATTTATTTATTTTACTCTAAGTAACAGCCATTTAAATTTTTTTATAGTCTAATATCTCTGTGAAGCAGCCTCAGACACTGAGCTCATTATTTATTGAGATCTATCAGTGACTTTAAAAGAAATCTTTTATATCACATTTGCAGCGTGGTAATCTCCTTAGTCTGTTTGACAGGAAGAAAAACCACAGTGCATAAACTCTGGTGCTGCCTCTGAATATGGGTTAAATGAAATACATTTTTTGTGGGCTGGAGGGGTAAGTCCCAGAGATTAACCAGACCCGCGGGATCCGCGCTCACCTGGGTGGATGCCGGCGGCAGTGGGGATGCTAACGGGATTTAAATCTCCTGCCTCTGGAACTGAAATGCTGAGCCCTTTCCCCACGCTTTTTGGAAACGCATTTGCATGCCGTCGTTCAGCGAGAGACACGGGGCTGGCGGCACCGGGGGCTGTGCTGGAAAGTGCACGGTGGGGAGAGGCCAAGAACCAGGAGCGGCCTCGGGCAGGGTCCCCGTGCCGAAGGCGCTGCCGCCCCGATACCTGCGTCTGGTTGCCCTTGAGCCATCGGTGACAGAAGTCTGTGAGCTGTTCCTTCACGTTTCCTAGACAGTAAAAACAAATCCTACTTCACAGGGTCCACCTCCCTCCTCAGCTTTCTCTGACAGGAGTGACAAAACTTAATACCTAAAGGCACGGTATTAAATTAAAAAATTAAATTAAATACCTAAATACCTAAAGTCAACGTGGGCTTGAGGGGAAGGCGTTTGGGTGCAGCAGTCCTGTCTCCAGCCATGCTGCTGGTGCCCAGCCACGTGGCAAAGCCACCCCAGAAAAAAAGGAGCAGGAGGGAGCTGGGCCACGAACACAGCCCCTCGACCCCACGGCCACAGCCTTGGCCTAAGCCTCAGCTAGAGCATCAGCTCTGTGCCCCCTCTGTGCCACCAAGGGCTCCACCCGAAACGGGCTGCTCGGCCTCCCAGCGAGTCCCGTCAGCGTTAGGCCGGGCTCCTGACAGCAGCAAACAACTGGGAATAGCAAAAAGCTGCGAACAACCCTGCGTGAAGGAAAGGCGGGGGCTCGGGTCCTGCTCTGAGGTGTGCCCCGCAGTTTCTCCTCTGGAATTAATATAAACATCCCCTGGAAGTTTCATTAGCAGCCAGTTTAATACGATGCAACTGGAGGCTCGAGCAGGACGGCACCGAGCGCGCTGCCGAAGGGCGCGGGCAGCGGACGCGACCTTTTAATGTGGCATTGAGGTATGCACGCTCTAATCTTATTAGGCTTAGGGGCTTGAAGTTTAGAAGTTTAATTCAAACCCACATTATTATGACTTACCCTTTATGCTCCCCTTACGATGATTAATCCATGAAAATAAAAAATCCCTCCCCCTCCTAAGTTTGCAGGACACAAAAGCAGCAATAATCCATCTTCTGGAATAATTTAAAATGGGTCTGGAGAGAGACTTTGCTCGACTGTTGGGGCAGACCAGGAGTGCACAGGGGAACCAAGGCTTGCTGTAACCTTTGAATTCAGGGAGTTACATTTTAATCCCATATTTGAATAATGTGACCGAAAGGCCCTTTCTGTTAAAAAATATAGAGCAACAAAACACCAAACCCAACCTGGAGCTGGTTAGGCAGGTGGCCAAAAATGTTCAGGATTTAATGGGGAGTTCTCACAGATGGGAGCCAAATTTAGCACGATCCTTGCAATACGGGGCCCTGACCCGCGCAGGACCGCATGCTCCTCCAGCTCCCTGTGCACAGCACCGTTGCACCCTGGTGTGCAGGATTAGGCTCATTTGGGAGTCCTGGGGCCCTGCAGCAGGCCAGCTGGCAGGAGGTCGGCAGGCAGGGGCTCACGGAGCTCCTCAGGCATTAGACCAGATCCAACGTGGGGAGGAGCAGAAGGTACTGAAGCCTGGGGGGGTGAGAGCAGCCGCTGGAGAAGCGGGTCCCTTCATCCTGGCTGGGCGCGTAGAGCAGCATGGGCCTGATACTTGAAAGGGAAGGCATAAAGGATGCAGGGCGGCAGGGTTTGGGGAAGGCGACCAAACAGCGCCCATCACAAGCAGCGTGGCACCGGGCTGCAGACTTGGAGGTCTGGGGAAAATCAGCAAAGCCCTCGGTCCCTTCCCCTGTTGCAGCCGCTGCACCTTGGCTCCAGCCCCTGTAAATCCTATTAGTGGTATGTTAATTACCGTGTAGAGCTACCAGCAGTGAGCAGCACACCGCTCCCTGGGACTGGAAGGGCCACATCCTCTGTGATGATGAGGACACAGGTAACAGCGTGCTGAATCTTAAGTCACCAGCCCGGCACTCGCTGCTTGCTTAAACCAAGGCAGCGGTGCCCCGGCCTTTTTGCTGAGGATGCCTGAGATGGGGCTGGGCACAGGCTGAGCCCTGAGCAGGGGAGCGGGTGCTGAGCCACCCCTGTCCCAATGCTGCTCTCCCCTCTTCTGGGGTGTAAACACCCCAGCCCGGGGCACTGGAGAGCAATGCAGGACTCCCATGCACTGTTTGGGGAAAAAAGAGATTTTCTCATCCTGAACATTAATATACCGTGGCTGTGGGATGATTAGATTGCAGACATTACGGAAACTCCAGGAAAAATGCCAGGCAATTGCTGAGCACCACGCTTCAATACCTGAGAACAGCATTTCCCCCGCATCTTAATCCAGTATTATTTATTTAGTGTCAGCTTCTTAAACATGCTCTGGAGGATGCTGGAGGTGTACAGCTCACACGGCTGTTCTCCCTGACAACTACCATCTCCCGTATCAAGTCTTAGGGATGCTTAACTCACACTAACTGGAAGAGACTCTCTGAATAAATGCATCCCGACGCTTCAGCTCCGCTCTGCACAGCTGGGGGCCCGGCAGAGCCGCCGCAAGTTTTGCCGAGCTATGCAGCAGCCCAGCTGTGGAAGCCCACCAGAAGAGCTTGCTTCTCCATTTTGTTCCACAAATCCAGCAGACATTTCCCAGGGAGAGGGGGCCTTGACTTGGACCCGAAGTGGCTCAGGAAGCCAATGCAGCCAGTGGAGAACAGGATTTTCCCGCACGCCAACAGCATCCCAGTCCTCCAGGCTGGGTGTCACTTCCCGGAGTTCGAAGCAGGTCACTGTCCCGATTCCTTCGCCGCTTTACCCCACATACAGCTGGCTCCTCTGGCACGAGGAAAGGACCCTCATGGGGCTGGAGAAGCCCTGGAAAATGGGAAAAGCAAAGCCCAAGGGTTCCTGAGCTGGCTTTTAGCATGAGCCGGAGGCTGGGGCAGAGAGCAGCCAGGCAGCCCCGGGCACTCTGCTGACCTCTCCGCATCTCCGAGCCCTGGCACCTGCAGCAGCCTGGCTTCTGGCCAGCCTTGTTGGAGCTGACGCGGAGGTCCTGCCCACTTCCACCCCTTTGGGTACACCCAGACCCACCCGCTCCCGGTGCTGCTCCCCGCAGCTCCCACCGTGCGCAGCGGTTTGCCCGAGCCCCTCGGTTGAGCAGCCGGCACCGCAGCCACCCCGGGCTGCCCCCAGCTGCCTCCAGCAGGCGCAGAGGCACCCGGCCGGGACGCAAGGAGGAAGCAGAGCCATTTCCATGGGCTCACCTGCTGCCCTGTGGGTATTGCCGCCTCCCGACAGGGCAGGTCTCCGTCCCACCTCTCCCCGTGGTGACGGACCGATGATGCCCTTGTCCAAAGGAAAGTCTGAGGTCAGCGGGGAGCTGGTGGCAGCCCCAGTTATGCGAGCCCCCCACAGATGATGTCCCCTCTGGTGCTGCTGAACACCGGGGAGCCTGATCTGGGGGTTGTTCACTGGGGCAAACCTCCCCCTGTGTCCCCCGGCCCTGCTCCCTGCCCTGCACAGCCGCCGCCAGACCCGGCACAGCCGCGGGTGCAGCTCCCCTTGATGTCAGAGCCAGCGGGACGGGTGCCCGCCTATCTAGCGGCAGGATTTGGCCCCATATGTTTTTCCTCTGCCTTAATTTACATTCCAGGAATGGATCAAAAAACCAAATAAAACGGCAAGGCAATGCCAGCTCATACATCTGCCTTTGGAAACCTTCAGCTGTGGCCGCTAATGTTGCCTAATCCTGGCCAGACAGCGCAGCTGAGGAGCTCGGCAGCGACCGCAGGCAGCGGTCCCTCCCCAGCGCCCGCGGGACGAGGTCTTCTTGAGCCTCTTCAGCAAACCTCCCCTCTCCGTTAGCACGGTACCGAAGGCAACTGCACCCGGGTGCGGGACTCACAACTGGAACGTGCAGAGGGGAGAAGCACAGAACGTGCGCACGCTTCCATGCTGTTTTTAATTGCTTGTGATGAGATGAGGGCACTGGGTCTCGCCAAGGGCCAGCATCTTCCAAAACCCACCCCCAGCCGCCAGTCAGCCCCGAGTTAGGTCATTTTTCCAGTGAGTTCACGGGGAGTTCGTTTTCCCCCTCGTTTTTTGGAAGCACTTCAATGTCAGCCAACGTGTTCTGCTTTGATCAACAAACTGCACAGGCACCGGAGCTGATGGTAATAGAAAACAAATTGAACCAGGCTGGAAATGTTTAAAAAGAAACACACAGCACGCGGGAGCCAAGGAGCACAGCCCGGCGCGCCCCATGCTACACGCAGCAGCGTTTCGCCCCGGGCCTCGGGACATTAAACACCGGTGGAGCCGCCGAAAGCAGCCCTGCCCTCCCGCACCCGCTGCCAGCGCTGGTGGAAGTGCAGCCGGGAGCTGAGCTTTGCTTTGTGGCTGCCGCTTTTGCCCCGCTTCGGCTGCTCTCCCTTCAAACGACCCCGTAAAACAGGGCTGACTCAAACCAGCTCGGGGAGCTGGCGGGGCAGCTGGGGGTGCCTTTGGTGCACACAGCGAAAAGCAGATTCCAGGATACCCATGCCCATGGCACGACCGGTGCTGCTGGGACCATCCAGATCGTTCCCCAGCACACAAACGCGTGGTTCCTGGGGGCGAGCTGCTCGCTGGGACCCCGCAAACCAAGGGGAAGGGTCTCCCCGTCTGGCGCTGATCTCCCTGGAGCTCTCTAACATCCAGCACAACGAAACATTTGGCTGCCTTGCAACGTGAGCGGGTCGTTCTCAGGGGACCTGGATCACAGCAACCCCAGTGACATCCCAAGAAACCCCACAGAAAACACCTCACGACCCAGAACAGTGTGCATCTCATGAGTGGTTTTGAGCTGTAACGGAACAGCCTTGATTTACAGCCGCTCCAAAATGGGAACCGTTTTCCAAATGGCGAGGAGCCAGCAGAACATGGAGTTCATGAGCTGCAATCCCAGGTTTTAAAAAGAAAACAAAAAATAATGAAGCCTAATGAACAAGAGAACGTCGAAAGGGGTTAATGATCAGTCAGAGATTTGAGTTATTCCCAGGCTGCCGCAGTGAAAGGCTGAATCTCGGCCTGAATAGGGGAGCACACAAAGGGTGATAGCTGCGGGATGAGGCCTGTGGGGAAATGCCGGCCTCCCGCAAGCGCCGTCTCTGCTCCCTGTTGCTCTCTGCTCCCCGTTGCCTCCATGCTGCAGTGATGCCCGGTGCGGGGCTGCCCCTCGTTGGGTTTCTCATCTCCCCTTATTCTGCTCGCCATTTCCTGGGTCAACGCAAGCACACTGGGAGCAATTTCTTGCACCTAACTTGCCCGGCACCACCACGATCCCTACCAGAAGCCATATTTCTGGCAAACACTGCGTTTGCAGTCGGGGTTACTTTGCTTTCGAGGCTGGCAGCAGCCATGGGCACATGTGTGTCCACCGAAATGCTGCCCGTAACGAAGCGCTATGGGCTCCCCCAGCACGCACCACAGAGCTGCCGCATCTGGCTGCCAAACCGCACGGAGACTCCTAACTGGCCAAAACATATTTTCCATTGCTAATTCCTCTGAGTTGTGGAAAGATTCCGATTTATCTTTATTTATGTTGTTCGTCGGAGATTTGGTGCGGGATTTCTCTCCCAGTCTGCCTGCGCTTCTCGTCCCCACCACTACCACGCCTGACCCAGCAGTGTCCCCGTGGGGCTGACGGGCTGCCCCTTAGCCTTTCAAGTTAATAACAAAGCCACTTTCATTTCTGTTTGCTTTGCTGCACCCATTTTTGGGTGCGCGGCCAGAACGGGTTTCTCGATGCGAGCAAACACAATGGGGGAGCCGCGCCGGGCAGGAGCCGCTGCATGCTGCTCTGCAGCGGGCGCGTTTGCTGCTGGGCTGAGCCCGGGTTAATTGTCATGTAAAGAATACAGAGCACCTGAAAATGAGATCAGTTTGTGGGGGATTACAAAACGGGGAGCTGCAGGGACTGTTAATGCCTCTCGGCCTCAAATCCATCACTCAATATGTCATTGCCCAGCTATGGAACAAAAGAGATTAGAGGGACATAAAGTAACCCAATGAGCAACTCCAGCAGATCCCTGGACACAGCGCTCTGGAAATTTAACAGATTTACATCTCCGTCCGTGCCCACAGCAGCCCGGGTGTAAGGAGCAGTTGTCAGGAGCACTAATCTGCTAAAAGCCCCGGTGCCGATTGATCTGCAGGCCAGATATAATGAAAGCCGCGAGCCGCTGCATGCATAATGCTGGGTGGGAGCGGGCAGGCAAAGACATTTCAGTGCTGGCTGGGGTCTGCCCCTGGGAAATTTCAGGAAGAGCAGCCCACCAGCAGGAAACGGGAAAGGTACAAAAGCCGCGAGGCTCCACGCGAAGTAGCAGAGGGGTATTTTCAGTATGGTTAAACACCAGACCTGAAAACACCGAGGAATCAGCTGTGGCTTGAGATCTGACATTCCCCAATTCATTTGGAAAGTGCACCCTCTAGACCAGGCAAGGAAAAAGTTTATAGTTTCCAATATTTTAACCCTAATCCCCGACAGAAAATCTGATTTGGGATGTAATTTGCATAGCATGTCTCATGATTTCATTTAATCTGCCCAATCCTCTTACGGAGCAGAACAGCATAAGTTATCACAGACAACGTGGCTGCTTAGGAACTGCAAATCCACCCACCCGTCCACCCAGGCAAACCCGTAACTCTTGAGTTAATCCCGCTCCAGAGAGGACAAGGCACCTGCCAAGGCACACCGCTGCGGCAGAGGAAGAGGAGGGGAAGGGGAAGGTCAGACAAGCCCCTCCTGCTGCTTCCCCCAGCCCCATCTCCCCTGGCAGCTCCTCCTGTGGGGCAGCAGCGACGTCCCCATAGACGTCCCCAGCCAAGTCCCAGTCCTTCTGGGGGGCTGGAGATGCCGGGCGATGCCAGTGTCTCTGCCACACTGGTCCCCAGGCAGGCAGCGCCGTGGCCTCCGGGTCAGCCTCCAGCCCCAGAATAGCTTGGTGGGTATTTTAGGGCTTTGAGTCACTTCTTTTCTTTCAACCAATTTGCCTATCCCCAGATCTTATTAGTAACTTAAATACCGCTGTGATTGACACACTAAAGATACGCGTTCAGCTACATCTGCCTTCCAGAATTAACTTAAACCAAAATTTCCTGCCATCGGGAAACCCACGCAGGGCTCAGCTTGAGAACATTGCTGCAGTTCAACTTTTTCAGCTAATAGAGCATCTACAAAAGCCTTTAGGCTTCATCTTTAATTTGTCCATATAATTACAGAGAAAATGTATGCTTTATAGCAATCAGATTCCAGATCGATTCAGCAATCAGAGCCACGTCCTATTTTTCAATTAACTCTTCATAATCAATCCTGCTCCCTTGCTCTCAGAAAACCAACCAGTTGCATAAAAAAACCAACAAAATACTTTTTAAATGATTTGTTGTGATCAAATAACTCCCCCAAATACCACAAAGTATTAAAATCCCTACTTCAATATCCTTTATCCTTTAAGGTTCTTTATAATTCAATAAACAGGATTTCAAACCCTCCCCAACCCAGGGTGGACTTGTTCTGCACCGCTGTTCCAGGCCACTCTTCTAATGCATACTCTTATTAAGCTGTGCAAGCTTACAGCTCTTTAATCTTTTTGAACACATGTTGAGAAGAATAAAAGCAATTTTGTTTGGGAAACTGAAGGCCATGTTCAGCTGGAAATAAGCTTTTTCTATAATCTCACCTCTTGCTTTACAGAGCCGGCTCCGGGGCCGTTACCCAGTAACCCCTGAAAGGCACCACCTCACTCCATTCATTTTCTCTCTCTTTTTTTAATTGTGGGAGGGGAGAATTAAGAAAAATCCTAGTTTTGGTTCTTTTTCCCTGGATTGGTACAATTTTATCATTTCTGCCCTCAAAATAATCTCAGATCTGGGCTTCTTTTGGCTCAGAGCTAATCTGGATGTAATTCCCCTACCTCTGCCTCTGCCCTTGGCAACACGTAAATACAGATTAGAGGGTTATATAAATGTAATTTTCTAATTAATCATTTCAGAGCCAGCCGCTACATTTTCTAGTGTACCAACAAATGCACATGAAATTCAGCTGCTAGCAAGGAGAGGTTTTATATAACAGCCAGGTTTCTGCTCTGGAAGACGAACCGCCCCGACGCACCATGATGGCCCCAGCGTCCCGCAGCTAAAACCCAGCAGTTTTCACCCCAAACCCCTTCTGTGCTGCCCAGTGATGGGCACCGGGTTTCCAGCAGAAGTGCTGCCTGCGGAGGCCTGGCCCAAACCAGCGCCCGGCACCAGCCCTGCTCCTGCGCGGGACGGCACTGCCTCGAACCCACAACGTCTCGCGGAGGCCTGAAAGAAATGGGGTTTTGTCTTCTGTCTGAACATCACAAGGAAAAATACTTGCATGGCCTCTTTAAAAATAAACTGAAGTGTTCATTAGTTGGCCTATTTTTTCAGGTGTATTCTAATAGCACTAATTAACTCTAAGGTAGATTTTAGCACTTCAGCCTCCCTTTCTGCCTTCAAATGCCAAAACAAATCTTGCCATAATTACCAGCAATCCTTTTCATTACCGGCTGCCTAATTATCCTATTAATAGCACATCCTAAGAGACTATATTTGCTTGGCAGGCAAATATTTGTTTTTAAATTAGCAAACACAAAGACAAACTGCTCTGTTTGCTGAAGGATTTTGAAATGCAAAATGGTTTATATTCATGGAAAAAAAAAATTAATCCAAGTAAAACCAAATGCTTAATCCATTTGAAGCATTTGAATCTTTCCAGTGTGTTCAACAATGGGGAGGATGGCTGTGCCAGAAGAGGTGTCTTTGAATACCTTTATGATAACATGCCTGTGTCTGTGCAGGAGTTGTGTTAGCTTTATCACTCGGGGAAAGACACGAAGCGTAGCGAGCAGCCAGAGGAACGGACCCTCGCAGCGAGCCGTGCCACTTGGAGGCCGTCGCCCTTCAGAAAACACGAAGAAGTCGCTTTTCCCCATGCCGAGGGGGACTCAGCCCCGGCTCCCAGCTCCAGCTCGGCACTGCAGCGGGGCTGCCCCATCACCACCGAGAGGGGAGGTGGCAGCAGCAATTCCTCCCCGTCTGGAGTTGTTCTCAGGCTGATTTTTTTTTTTTTTCTGTGTACATCAGCATGCACAGCTGCCTCCTCCCAGGTGAAACCGAAATTCCTCATTTGGATGGAAATACACGGGAAGCGAGCGGTGGCTCCCCGTGGAGCACGTGCTGGGAGGTGACGTGTGGCACCAGGAGCTTCCTGGGGCTCGAGGCTGCACCAAAACGCTGACCACGGGGCTGCGGGTGGGGGGACACAGCCCCTCTCCTGCATGGAGGTGATGCCACAGCCGGCACAGGAAGCTCTGTCTCCAGGCCTGAACACAAACAAGGATCAATAGATTTATCTGCAGCAGAGGAACTCCTCTGACGTGCCTGCAGTCTATTTCAGAGCAGCTGAATTATTTATGGCCCTGGAGGGGCTTTTTCCTTGCAGGCTTGCAGAGCATCTACCTTCACAGATACAATTACAGGCAGCTCTCTTCAGAAAACCAACGCCTCTTTTCTTTTTTCTTTTTTTAAACCTATCTACTTCTTTCCTGGGTTATAAAAAGAGAAATACAACCTCATCTTGCAAACCACTGAGATGAAGGAGATAAATGGGCAGCTTTTTGCAGCTGTGTGCTTCCACAAGCCTGATGGGTAAAAGCAGGCTGGGAGGCTAAGGACATGCAGTGCGGGGGTCCGTGGGCTGTGGGGTGTGCTCGCAGTGTGGACTCGTCCCCAGGCTGGTGGCCTGACCCCTTCTGCTTCTGATAACCCCCACCAGGGGCTGTCTGCCTCCCTCTGGCTGCCCCCGAGCCTGCCCCAGCACGAGATGGGGAGGTTATTTGGGATGAGAGGGCACTGCAATGGGACTCAGCATTGAATATCGCAAAATCCCGAGGGCAGCTTCACCCCCGGAGCAGCCCCAAGTGGGGGCAGCCCCTTCCCAGGCCAGCTGGGCAGAGCGGGGGCCAGGCAGGACTCAGGGTGCGGGGCCATGGGAGCCACGCTGCGAGGGAAAATGAGCCAGCTCCTGGGGAATAAAAGGTTAATCAGTCTGCACAGAGCATTGCCCAGGCTTTACTTGAATTAGTCAAGTCTAAAATATAGCAGCGGCCACACCGAGCATACAAAGGAGGCTTTGCAATCCATTATGCCGCATCAGAGACCTGGCCGAGACCACACATGCGAGAGCAGCAGTAAATAATGCATCGCCGCCCCGGCCGGCCTCGCTCCCTCGCTCTTTCTCCCTTTCATTTTACCCTGTCAACCTCCTTTTCAGATCCCAGTGCCAGGCTGCCCGTTTGAATAATCGCCGCGGGATAACAAATATCACCCCCCCTTCCAACAGAAAAGAAAAGGCACGGTCCTGCCCCGCTCCTTGCGGGAGAAGAAGGGAATGGGATAAAGCTCTTCCCCGGAGCAGCAGACCATGGGGTGCACATCGGTGGTGTTTTATGGCCTCTGGGTTGCTCAGGCCATGGGTCAGGTCGTTCGAGCTCTTCCCCGCGGCCCGAGGAGACAGAAACATGCCTTTGCTTTCCAAGCAAACCTGCAGCAGCGCCGTACGCTGGCTGACTCCGGGACAAATGCCAGTGCCCCAGGCTGGGAGCCCTCTTTGGTGGCTGTGATGCGGTGACACAGGTGCAGGGTGACACTGTGGTGGCAAGGTGCCATACCCCATATTTCCTCCCCAAAATCCCATTTAGATGAGCAGCAGAAGGAGACACACCACAGCCTTGGAGCCTCTTGCCCACCGAGGGACAAAACCCCAGCCCTGGCTGTTTGCAGGCAGATTTGTTTTTTTTTTTTTTTGCATGGGTTTGGTTCTGCAAGGTGCGGCCCCTGGCAAGCTCTGGGAGTGGTGGCAGAGGGCTCTGTGCCCCCCCGCCAGCCCACGGTCGCACCCACAGCACATCCAAGAGACGCAGCAGAGCCTCCGTGGTACCCGGCCTGCATCCGGGCGCCTTGAGCACGCGGGCAGCATCCAGCTGCACCCTGGGGATGCTGCCGCCGGCGAATCCGTGACACCCACCCAGGGACTGCTCACTGTAACCTGCGGCTGGACGCAGCAGCGCCAACGTGGAGATCCGAGCCGTGACAAATCGCACACCAGCGTGTCATGTTGACACCGACCGACAAATGCCTTTGGGAGAGCGAAGGCAGCACAGCTGTGCCCACGTCCCCCACCAGCGGCGGGCCAGCTGTGCGCAAGTTTGCCAGGGCTGCTGTGGGCTGCTAATTGCAGTGCAGACGTGCCTGAGTTTTGGAGCAGGGGTGAGTCTCCAAGCTCAGCATCTTCAAAGGGAGGGAAAGTCACTGCTTCTGCAGCAGAACACAGTAATTCAGGACTTCTATTGTCTGTCAGACACAAACCAACACGAGACATAGACATGGCATTGCTTCCTCCCAGTTAGACTCAGGTTCATAGAGCTGGAGCACAAGGAGACATTTAGCGCCTCCTGTGCCATTCCAGCTCTACAAACTGCCCCGGCTTCCTCCACCCAGACCTCCAGCTCTGCACTCGGCTGGAGCTGGCCACTTGGGAGGTCCCAACATTTGTGTAAAGTGTTCCAGAGGCACAACACTGCACGCTGCCCACCAGCTCCGGCCCCGGCCAACGGCCCCCGGCCTCCCTTCCTTATCTCCTTCCTCACCACTCTCCTCTGGGCTCCTCTCAGCTGAGCGCACCCAGAGGTGTCCTCCTCTGGTTAGCACTGTCACCAAGTCCCCTTGCTCGGAGCAGGCCGAACTGAAGTTTATCCCTGTGGGGCAGCCCATCCTGCATGGGCTCTTTTATCCAAGCCCCATGCTGCAGGAGAGGGCCCCCCAAGGCCCCGTGCATCACACCTCCTGCTCCAGCTGGTGACTCCCACCCTGGGCACCCAGGGGCTGGGACTCCACCAGAGACTCCAATTACCTGGGCAAAAGCAGAGCCCGGGGCTCTGTCCCCGCTTGTTGACTATGTCTGCCCCCAGCAGAAGGATCTTCCTGGGTCCATCTCCCTTGATGGCACCAAGAAACCCAGCCGGATTTCCAGTTGCAAAGCCTCAGCAAGCAGTGATAGCACCTGCTGTACCTGAGCACCCCCCAAGAGGGCACAAAACTCCCCAGCCAGCAACCCCAAGAGTTTAGACATGCAAAAACAAACAAACAAACAATCAGACAAAAACAGCCTGTGCGTGACACCCCATTTGCCAGCAATGCCATGTCCCTCCTGCATGGGCCACCACCAGCAGAGATGTACCAAACCCAGAAAGGGCCCTGTGCTACCTCCAGTGAGTCAAGGACGTGAGACAAGAACTGGGTATGAATCAATAAAACGGCTAATGGATGAAACCGATAAATCAACCAGTAAAAATCAGTAATAAATCAATGAAACAGCCTGCCAGTGGAATTTTTGCATGATGACAAGTTTGGTCCTGTATTATCTAGTGCCTGGGGGAGAGCTGAAGGCTTTTGCAGCCTCAGAAAGACGTTGCTGGTTTGCACAGTGTGGCTCAGATGGGATGGGGCTGTTGCACACACAGGGCTGGGGAAGGTGCAAGGGGAGCAGCGATGGACCAAGGGGCACGAGGGGCTCATCCAAGGCAAGCAGCTTCCCTGCAGAGCCGGGCTCCCGCTCTCTTCTCCCAGCAGAAAAGCAACACGCACAGTGCTGCAAAAGCAAGCAAGTAGCACGGCCAGCTGACAGCTCCCGACCTCCCTGAAATCTGGTGAAAATTGGGTCAAGTGCATAGATCAATGCAGCAACAAGAAGTTCACCCAGACAACATGCCAAGGAAAACTCCTTCACAGGGCAAACAGGGTTGGTTTTTGAGTTCCTCATAACCCCCGCTGTAATTTGATGTAGAGCAAATCACAAGATTTTTTTTATCAGGCATCCAAAATTCATCATAATTCCAGGAGAATCCGAACCCCTTTGAAGCAGAGATTTCCTCTATCTGCTGAGCGCTCTCCCATTTCCCCCATGGACCGAGAGGATTAGCAGACCCCGAGCACGGGGGTTGAATGCAGCCCTGAGGAGGCTGGGGGGCACGGGGAGGACAGCTCTCCTCTGCCTCCGCCCGCTGCCTCCGGGGCCATTCCCAGCGTGGGGGCTCTCGCAGGGGCCCCCAGCAGCCACTGCCGTTTTGGCTGCGGGTGGGAGCACACCCGGAGCCCTCCTCGGCTCTGCCACCGGCAGCAATGGGGCTGCCCGAGCTTCTCCAGGCGCAGCGTGTTCACTCTCAGTTGCTCGATTATGATTCCCCTTCTCCTTGTGTCCTTTTAGGTCAAAATCACACGCCTAATTGTTTCAGCGATGAGAGCCATTCTAACTGCTCCTCCAGCACCTTAATTAACTTGTCGTGCGCGTCTTGCTCTGCATCTCCTGCAAGTGCTGCGCTCAGAGCAGCTAAACCAAGGGACCCTCAGACCTGGCCAGCTAACAAATGCTGTTTTCCTGGGCTGGGAGGGCAGCTCTCCTCCCCGGGGGGTGAGCGAGCCTCATGTGGGCCACGCACCCCTTGCATCCTCAGAGCTCCCGAGCCTGCAGTGCCGTGCAGCCGTGCAAACGGGACAGGAACTCGGAAGCCAAAAGAAACCAGAACGCAGCGGCAGCGGGAGGACGCGCGCGGCTCCGCCAGTTTGGGGGCCTTGCTCTCCCCT